>OX336388.2:1944486313-1944783813 GCA_946902985.2 Meconema thalassinum
GTTTGAAAGCATTTCTTTCCGCTCGTGTAGCATTTTTAGTATTACCCTCCAACTTAACACTTACTTACTTACTTACTTACCTACTTACTTACTTACTCCTCGGCGCTACAGTCCGTGTAGGATCTTGGCCTCTCCAACAATCGTTACCCAATCCTGACGATCTTCTGCACGTTTCCTCGATCTTCTTAATCCCATCTTGCGTAAGTCATCCAACCATAGTTTCCTAGGTCTTCCTTTGAATCTTCTTCCACCTGGATTTCCTCTATAGGTCTTTCTAACCACTCTGTCACCTGCCATTATCTAAACATGCCCCAGCCATCCTAGCCCATCACTCTTTATTTCCGAAACTACGAGTATATCAGGATGACCATATAGTTCCTCCAATTCTTTGTTTTCCTGTATTCTCCATCTTCCTGCCTCATTCACTGCTCCATAAACCTTCCTCAGTATTTTCCTTTCCCTTCTTCTCAAAAGCTCCTCTTCTGTCACGGTCATAGTCCATGTTTCCGAGCCGTACATTACGACTGATCTTATTGTTCGGTACACTGCCACCTTTCATCTTCTACTGAGGCTGCGTGCTTTGAGGATTTTAATCAGTGCCCAACAAGTTCTGTTACAGGCTGCAATTCTTGCTTTTATTTCTTCTCTTGTGTTACTCGTATTATCTTCAGTAACCTGTACTCCCAAATACATGAAAAACTTTTACACCTCTCATAATTCACCCTATTCGATAAAATAATAACCCCTGGCATTACAGCCCGTGAAGGGTCTAGGCCTACCAAGCGACCGCTGCCCAGCCATTTGGCCTGCAGATATTAGGGTGACGCGTGATCAGCGCATCGGGTCCCCTCGGCCGTTAATCTTGGTTTTCGTGATCAGGACACTGCCTCATTGTCAGACAGCCCTCACGCCAGTTTCTAACACCCCTAATGGAGCCGGGAATCGAACCCGGGGCCTCCGGGTGAGAGGCAGGTGCGCTACCTCAACACCACGGGGCCGGCTCACCCCATTTACTTTTATAAATAAATGTATATATTTTAACACTCAATCTTACTGAATGAGCAAACTGGTCAGCTGTTCAGATAGCAAGAAGGGTGACATTGAGATGGGTGTGGCACTAACTTCCGTCATCCCTTTCCAAAGATACACCACTTCTTAGTTGCCATTCTGTTAGCATCCAAGTGTGAGTCTAAACAGGATGATAGTTGATTGCATACAATTTAACTCTTGCTATTTGCCAGTATAATAAGTTTGGTTATTTATCATTGCTCTAACAAGACGGATTAGAGGCCAATCTCTGCCATGGCAAGTGTTGAAGTTATGCACTTCGTAAGATCTATATTAGGCAAGATATGATTTCAGTGCAGTGACTTCATTGATTTTATCATCTTTATATTGCTGGTGAAGTATTGAGTAATTAAGTGTTCCTACAGCTGATTCCAACAAAGGTGTTCTGAACAGTTGCTGACTTACCGAACCGGTACCATAGATTTGTGTCTTCAATACCATCTAAAGTACCACCGTGAGGCGTCCATTGAAAATGTTTATAGACCTACTGTAGTTCATAAGACTTTTGACATACGGTACCGTAACTCATATTAGGCGTAAATGTTTCAATCTTTCTTTACGGTGCACCATACAAGATTTGTTTCTAAGGGAATTTTAAGTGCTACGCAAAAAATATTCTTGTATCGTTCTATCATAGCGGCTGATGAAGGGGCCAATAATAATATTTAGGCCTCGAAACAGTGATCTCTATTAATAAAGTATTGATCAGGCGGAACATTCGTCCTGTTTAGACGAATTAGTTTATCAATACGGAACCAGAATGAACCTGTTAAGTTCTAAAATCCAAGTGTGAGAGTAATTTTAAAAAGTGAATAACATTGTGTTTTTTGCATTACTGTTTTACGTTAAACTTTAGGTGTAAACTGTTGTGTACTAATATTTATACAATGTTGAGGAATAGAAAGTGTCAGATGATTTCGCGAATTTAATATCACGACTTTGGTGGCGTAGTCGGTAGCATGCTGAACTGCTATGCCCAAGATCGTGGGTTCAAACCCAGCTGAAGTCATCGAATTATTAAGAACGTTAAAATCCTTCAGTAACTTATGTCTTCCTTCGGAGGGGAAGTAAAGCCGGCGAGCCTATATCATAGATTTATGGCTCATAAAATAACCTACCACTATAATTGGTAGTGCGTAGCAAAATTTTAGGTAGATTTCTTTAGAAAGCTAACTATTGCAATGGGTCCCATGTTTCGACTTCCGGAAAATTTCGACATATCTTCGCGTTTCACATCCCCCAGACCCCAAAACCACCGTCAGTTCAAAAGTTTATATATAATTTATGTATGTATATATATATAAATGGAAGCCTCCGTGGCTAAGGCGGCAGCACGCCGGCCTCTCACCGCTGGGTCCGTGGTTCAAATCTCGGTCACTCCATGTGAGATCTGTGCTGGACAAAACGGAGGCAGACAGGTTTTTCTCCGGGTACTCCGGTTTTCCCTGTCAAAATTTCATTCCAGCAACACTCTCCACTATCATTTCATTTCATCTGTCATTCATTTAATCATTGCCCCAGAGGAGTGCGTCAGGCCTCGGCAGCCGGCACAGTCCATATCCTCGCCGCTAGATGGGGGGCTTCATTCATTCCATTCCTGACCCGGTTGGAGACTGGAAGCAGGCTGTGGATTTTCATTTTCATATATATATATAAATATATATATGTATATAGGTATATCAGTTTCTTGTGGACACGATAACTGCCGTAATTTTGCACCAATCACTTTGAATTTTTTACATAATATGTATCCCTATAAAATCTCGGTCGAGTTCGTTAATGGGCAAAATCGGTCGAAGGGGGTGAAAATGGGGGGGCTTTTTTCGAAAAATTGAAATTTCGCTATAACTCTCTTAATACATGAAATATCGAATCCATTCAAAGTTCATAATATGTGTCGGATAAGTGCCAACGATTTATGTCAAATACGTTTTTTGATAGCACCAACCATTGACCAAAGGGGTGGAAAAAAGTGGGTTTTTCGGGAAACATTAATCATATCTCTCTTAATAGGAACAATATCAAAACCGTAAAAAGTGGACAATATTCCCCTAATAATTACCTAAAACTTTTGTCTGAAAGAATTTTTGATATGACCCACCATTACGCCAAGGGATGAGAAAAATTATTTCGGAATTATAAGAAAATGCCAAGAGCTATCAGAGGTTGCCATGGCAACACTACTAAATTGATGAGGGATGAGCCGTTGCCATGACAACGCACTTGCACGAGATCAGATTCAGTATTTCCATCTGACTAAGCCGGCCCCGTGGTGTTGGGGTAGCGCGCCTGCCTCTCACCCGGAGTCCCCGGGTTCGATCCCCGGCTCCGTCAGGGATTTTAAAACTGACGTGAGGGTTGGAACGGGGTGCACTCAGCCTCGTGAGGACAATTGAGTAGCTGTCTGACAGTCTGTCTGTCTGACCCCGATCACGAATACCAATATTAACGGCCGAGGGGACCCGACGCGCTGATCACGCGTCACCCCAATATCTACAGGCCAAATGGCTGGGCAGCGGTCGCTTGGTCGGCCTTAGCCCGTCATGGGCTGGATGGTGCCAGGGGTTGACTTTGACATCTGACTAAGTGGGAAGCGGCTTCGGTGACGTAACTGGTAGCATGCAGAATGTCTATGCCCAAGGTCGCGGTTTCAAAGCTGGCCGAAGTCGTCGGATTTTCTAAGAGCGCTAAAATCCCTCAGTATGCTTTCCTTTGGAGGGGAAGTTCCAACGTTCGTTACGAGTTGCTGGTTGGGGTGGCATCTAGTAGCCAAGTTCACAGCTAGGTGTCGTTGACGGTAGTACCTGGTAGCAACATTAGGAACTACTGCTTGAAATTGACCGTCTGCAGTCCTTACCTGAATTACAGACTAATACAGCCATCCCTAAGTACACGGGGTTACATAACCGCGTTGTCGCAGCCCCTAAACTGAGGGACCAACCAAAATCTCTGCGGGAGATATAATTTTGCGTGAAGAAGTAACAGACCGTTACATAGTTACACATCAGTGTCGAAACCTTGCATAAGGACAGTGTGACCACAAGTATAAAAATGAACCCCAAATGACAAGAAGGTTACCGTCCCCATAAGACAATAAAATGTTTAAAATATGCATAAAATGACGAAAAACACACTTAATTAAGCTCCAATTATAAAATACTTTCTCGCAATAAATGAGGTCTGTTCCTTCTACGAAAACCTGCATATTCTGCCTATATTCGCCTATCCCCAAGTTTGCCCGGTGAAATCTACCTCCACCTTCCGGCGTGCCGAGAGGACTTTTTTTAGGTTATATTTGGCTAGTTAGAAACGCTCTATCAAGTTCCAACGTTCACCGTTGGGTATTAGTGACAGTAGCTTCTGGTAGACTAAGTTGGAACTACTTGAAATTGAACTTGTTGGGAGCCCTCGGACGTTATAACAAAAATACTCAGCTATGGCCATTGGCTGCAATTCATATACCGTATAATAATTTAATATCAACAAAATTGTTAATTTTCGAGCATTGATATATGTTCATACAACGTATCAAATTCTAATGAAACTAAACACGAAACGCCGTGATCGTTTGCTTTTATTGATTATGGCCCCC
This sequence comes from Meconema thalassinum, assembly GCA_946902985.2. Classification (NCBI taxonomy): domain Eukaryota; kingdom Metazoa; phylum Arthropoda; class Insecta; order Orthoptera; family Tettigoniidae; genus Meconema; species Meconema thalassinum. The sequence goes on from OX336388.2 coordinate 1,944,490,974, forward strand.
CGTCCCCCGTCCCCCCTTCTGGTCCTCCAAGTGTATTTACTCTCAACTGTTTGCCATCTCTTGATTAATGCAGTATATTTGCATTTGTCTGTTGGCACAGGCTAGAGTAAAATGTGGCTTTTCACAGATGTCTCAGTCTCACTCATGGCTGTGATTATATGGAAGCTACTGAGGTTTGGGTGGTGCTTAGTAATGATATTCAGGGCACAGTCAGTGCCTGTGGATGCTGTGAAAGGTTCTATTCATAGGGTTAGTACTGCTGTTCTGACTCAGTGAGGAAAGCAATGGCAAACTACCTTACTCCTCATCGTGCCTAGTACGCCTCAATGTAGGTCTGCGTTGGGTTTTTGTGGGTATCTACCCACAAAAACCTAACGGCGGTACTTTCTGAGGATCCAACCAGCCTTCGGGCTGACTACCTAACAGACAGACTGGATCTGGGACATGGCTTAAAGAACCTGATTACCAAAAACCATAGAAATATTGTTTTATAAAATGCTTTTCATTCCTTAGCCCTATTCACAAAATGGGTTATTACTAAAAGAATAGGCCTGTTTGCCATCTCTTGATGAATGCAGTACATTTGCATTTGTCTGTTGGCACAGGCTAGAGTAAAATATGGCCCTCCGCCGATGTCTCAGTCTCACTCAAGGCTGTGATTATATGGAAGCTACTGAGGTATGGGTGGTGCTTAGTAATGACATTCGGGGCACAGTCAGTGCCTGTGAATGTTGTGAAAGGTTCTACTCATAGGGTTATTACTGCTATTCTGACTCAGTGAGGAAAGCAATGGCAAACTACCTCACTCCTCATCTCGCCTAGTACGCCTCAATATAGGTCTGCCTTGGGTTTTTGTGGGTATCCACCCACATAACCTAACGGCGGTACTTTTTGAGGATCCAACCAACCTTCGGGATGACTACCTAACAGACAGACTGGATCTTCGGCATGGCTTAAAGAACACGATAACCAAAATCCATAGGAATATTAAAAAAAAGTCCTGGCCTGAAGAGTTACTTAGCCCTATTCACAAAGTAGGTTATTACTAAAAGAATAAAAGGAAATTATGTAACACAGGAGAAGGGTTAGACGAAGTAAGCTGCAAGATCTCTGTCAGCTTATTCAGACACTGATCTCTACAGTGATAGGCGGTGCAACCTTATTAGGCTCAAGAGGCACATGGCTGACAGTAATCCTGGAGCATTTCTTTTTGTCGTGTTGTCTCCTGAGGGGCCGAGTGCAGTTCTTTCTAGTCGACACCCGTGGGCGACCTGCGCGTCGGGGTGAGGGATGGAATAGATGAAGATGAATGAAACTGGGTAAGGATGTGGAAGGAAGTGGCCGTGGCCTGTCAGAAGGTACCGTCCCAGCATTTGCCTGTTGTTGAAAATAGAAAACTACGGAAAACCATTTCAAGGACTGCCGACGGTGGGGCTTGAACCCCCCGCGTCTACCGAGTCAGCAGAGAGCTTGGCCCCATGACCTAACGCTGCGCTTTAGCCAGCGTAGCCCCGGCTGTCGGGATCCTGGAGCTAACCCACATGGATGAGTCACAGATAATACAGAATGCTCCACCTGATTCACAAGGACAAACCTCAAGGCTCTCGCCACACCCATCCTAACTGATGTCTTCCTAACGAATATGTACGAGTTGCAGAAGCTGAAAGAATAGCGGCTTTATTACATTCTCTCCGTAACGGTAGATGTCAGCACTGACTTAACGTCACCACAATGCAAGCAAGGCAGAATCTTTGGTCGAGAGTTGTTGTTTCATTTGAGAGCCTTAAATATAATGGTCATTTAGCCCCGTGTACTTGTAGAATTTGTCTGATAACCTGTGTCATTGTGGTATCTGTAGTAGTGAGGATTCGAAAGGAGGTGGCCGTGGCTTTAAGTTAGGAACCATCCCGGCATTTGCCTAGGATAGAAGTGGGGAAACTTCCAGGATGGCTGAGGTGGGCATTGAACCTAATGTCAGTTTTGCCTCACGAGGCTGAGTGTACCTCGTTCCAGCTCTCATTCCGGAGGCCCGAATCGAACCCGAACCTCCAGTCAAGAATACTAGCCGCTACACCAGAAGATGGACTAATATGTTTTATATAAGTTATTGGTTCTCCATTTGATGATTTTATTAATGCAGCCAGTGGCCATGTACTTTTCTTTTCAGGACGGGTCATGGAAGGGATTGTGAAAGGAAATCGTCCGTGGACCTATTGAAAGGAACCGTCCCGGCATTTGCCTGGTGGTGAAAATGGGAAACCACGAAAACCATTTTCAGGACGGCCGAGGTGGGATTCGAACCCACGCTCTCCCGATGCCAGCGAGGCACGAGGTAGCGCATTAGCGCTCTCGGCCACCGCGGCCATTTAAGACCAGGAACATCGTGAGTATGTCCCTCAGGCTCTCACAACTAGTTGGCGACCTTGGGACCTCATCTCGGCATGGCATTGCTTTCACTTGCTCGGCTGGGCTCTTCTCTTTCATTTTCTCTGTCAACCTCCCTTGGTCAACTCTTTTGACCTCGACGATAATAGTGTTACGTGCCACCCCCCTAGTGGCACTTTTGTTAACTGGATTACGGTGGGTTGAAGCACAACACAGGTTGTTCCTTTAAATGAAATAATTAACTTTATTGCGGCCAGAACATACACCACTCATCAGCAATTACAGACAATTAGAACCTTACTCCAGTTTCCTCAAGTCTCTTCCTTGAGCGCTCCTCCCCTTTCACTTGTCAACAAACCACAGAAGTTAAACCGTCTTAATGAGTCCGGTGGCCTTGACAGAAACTACCTGCACCTCTTCCTCATGTACACCAACTAAAGTTACTTACGGTAATCCGCTACCCGCTGTTTCGCTGTCCACAAGCTGGGGAAACAATGTCACTGGATTTCGTAACTCGCACGGCACTTCGTCACCACACTTCTGTCGCACTCGCTCAAAAACACACACCCACAGAAAACTCGGTCCCCTCACTGTTGAAGCCGCTTATATAGCAGGCTGGTGACTCAATGAATTCTAGAATCGTCCAGGGCACACGGCTTCTCGACATTTCCTTCACTGGTTCAGTCACGAATATTCTGGATCATCCTAGTAGCCCTGTTGCATAAGGCGCACGCAATACATGAGGCAGGGCACAGCCCAGCCCTGGGGCAGTTGTGACTCATGCGGCGAGCGATGACACAAACTCACAGCCGTAACACCACCCCCTTCCTAAAAAGGCTGATGGAGTCCATTCTGAGGGGACTACACTGGAAGACCTGCCTGGTCTACCTAGACGACGCCATCGTTCTGGGGAGAAGCTTCGAGGAGCACTACAGCAACCTGAAGGAAATCTTGTTGAAGCTACGGGCTGCCCAGCTCAAGTTGAGCCCCAAGAAGTGTCAGCTCTTCCAGAAGCGGGTCCAGTACCTTGGGCATATCGTCTCCGAAGAAGGGGTGCGCACCGACCCAGAGAAGACCGCAGCCGTGAGGGAGTGGCCAGTTCCGAAGGACAAGTCCCAACTACGAAGCTTCCTGGGACTCTGCACTTATTACCGTCGCTTCGTGAAAGGATTCGCCGACATCGCCAAACCTTTACATCGACTGACTGAGAAGGACCAACTCCTCACGTGGACAGCAGAATGCCACAGTGCCTTCGAACAACTCAAGCAGGCTCTGTGCACCGCGCCTATTCTGGCCTACCCCAGACCTGGAACAAGGTTCATCGTCGATACCGATGCCAGCGACTTTGGCATAGGGGGAATCCTGTCGCAGGTAGTGGACGGCGAGGAGAGAGTAGTGGCCTACTTCAGCAAGGCCTTGTCAAAGCCAGAAAGGAACTACTGCGTCACCAGGAAGGAGCTGCTCGCCATCGTGAAGACCATTGAACACTTCCACAAGTACCTGTACGGGCAAGAATTTCTCATCAGGACCGACCATGCATCCCTGCGGTGGCTCCTGAACTTCAAGCAGCCCGAGGGTCAACTCGCGCGGTGGTTAGAGAGGCTTCAACAGTACAACTTTGAGATTCAGCACAGGAAAGGCCAGCTGCATTCTAACGCCGACGCCCTGTCACGGAGACCGTGCCCCGAAGACTGCACCTTCTGTGCCCGAAGGGAGGAGAACTCCGGGATACAGTGCCGAAGGACTACCGTGGAACTTCAAGGGAGCTGGAGCCACGAATCTTTCACGCGGGCACAAGTAGAAGATGATGACCTGGGACTGATAGCCGAATGGAAGGGGGCCTGTGTCCCCAGACCCGGGTGGAACATTGTGAGTGACTGCAGCCCAAAGTTTAAGTCCTACTGGGCGCAGTGAGACTCGCTGATTGTAAGGGATGGCCTCATCTGCCACGCCTGGGAGAGCACCGACGGGAAGACATATCGGGAACAAGTCGTCGTTCCAAAGGCTATGACGGAGGAAGTCCTGAAGGAAGTTCATGGAGGATCATCTGGTGGACACCTAGGGATAAAGAAGACCCTGGAGAAGCTGAGAGAGCGGTTCTACTGGATCGGATGCCGAACAGACGTGGAGAACCACCGCGCGAGGTGCCACGATTGCGCAGCCAGCAAGGGCCCGGGACGAAGACGACGGGGTCCACTGAAGACCTACAACGTGGGCGGCCCCATGGAGAGAGTGGCCATCGATGTTGCTGGGCCATTCCCGTTAAGCGAGGCAGGGAACCGCTACATATTAGTCGTCAGCGACTACTTTACCAAATGGCCGGAGGCGTATGCGCTCCCTAACCAAGAAGCCGCGACGATCGCAGAGACCCTGGTGAAGGAATTCGTCAGCTGGTACGGAGTACCCCTGGAGCTGCACTCCGACCAAGGGAGGAACTTCGAGTCGCTGGTGTTCCAGATCCTATGCCAGCTGCTGGGAATCAGGAAGACAAGGACAACGCCGCTACACCCTCAGTCCGACGGGATGGTAGAGCGATTCAATCGCACCATCGAGAACCATCTCCGAATAGTTGTCAGCGAGCACCAGAGGGATTGGGACAAGCATCTTCCACTATTTCTCCTGGCCTACCGCGCCGCCGTGCAGGAAGCCACCGGGTGCACACCAGCCCGGGCCATGTTTGGGAGGGAGCTCCGTCTACCTGTCGATCTTGCCTTCGGCTGACCTGGGAATGATCCGATCCCAGTAAGCCAGTATTGTCAAGAACTGGTCGACCAACTGGAGGACGTGCACGCGTTCGCGAGGAGGAAACTGCGGATCGAGACCGACCGAATGAAGACCCGATACGACCAGCAGACGGATGCCGGAGGATTCCACGAGGACGACATGGTCTGGCTCTTCAACCCATTACGGAAGAGAGGCCTGTCACCCAAACTGCAGAAGTCCTGGGAGGGCCCGTACCGAGTCGTGAAACGGATCAACGATGTCGTCTACAGGATCCAGCGGAGCCCGAGGGCGAAGATGAAGATCGTGCATCGAGTTCGCCTGGCAGCCTACGGAGGGACACAGACGGACCAATGATTGATCGGGACGATCAGTCTTTTTAGGAAGGGGGTGGTGTTACGGCTGTGAGTTTGTGTCATCGCTCGCCGCATGAGTCACAACTGCCCCAGGGCTGGGCTGTGCCCTGCCTCCTGTATTGCGTGCGCCTTATGCAACAGGGCTACTAGGACAAAGGGATAGTCAGAATATTCGTGACTGGACCAGCGATGGAAACCTCGAGAAGCCGTGAACCCTGGATGGATCTAGAAGCATTTATTGAGTCACCGGCCTGCTATATAAGTGCGACCTGTCAAGCAGTGGTTGTTGTTGTGTTTTACGAGCTAGTGTGAGCGATTATCCTGAGCGACTGAAGTGTGGTGACTTGCGAAACCCCTAGTGGAGCGGGGAAGTGCGACTCCTACAGAGGAACTGTGTCTTGAGCGAGTGTGTTTATTTCCAGTGCGACAGAAGTGATTGTGCTACATTGTGAAACAGTGTGTAGTACGGTGACAGGCTGGGTGCAGCTATTTCCAGCTAGCGTACGGGACCGGACTCATTAGCGAAGAGGATTAACTGTGGTCTGTTGACAAGTGAAAGGGGAAGTGTTCTCGCCGTAAGGAAACTGGAGTAAGGTAATAATTGCTTGTATTTACTGAAGAGTGCTGTATCCTTCTGGCCGCAATAAAGTTAATTATTTCTTTAAGCAGTAATTGGTGTTGTGCTTCCTACCCACCGTAATCCAGTTAACAAAGGTGCCACTAGAGGGTGGCACGTAACAATAGGGTATCTGAGACCTAAGTTATGATATAGATTTTCCTGCCTATTGGCCTTTGGCATTACTGATACTCTCATTATTCGAGGAGTCAGACCACTTTCTCTTTTATCATGGTATCCCTTGTCTCCTATTGTCAAAGGTCCTAAAGGGGCAGGGTGTGCGTGTAGCCCACCACGATGGTACCGTACATCTTTGGTAACGCTAAGTGATATAAACTATCATGGGTTCACGGCTACTAAGCTTGGGATTTGGCTCCTCCAAGGGATTCCTAAGCTGAGGTCTATTTTCACCTTTCTTCCATTGATTTGGGACGGACCTGTCCTCTGTGCCTTTCCTATCTGCCTTTCATGGCTCATCGTTCAACGTCCCTCGATTCTTATTTTGGAAGCTTTAAGACAATTATTTTGTTCCTTTTCTTCTCCACTTCTTCTTCTAGTTTTACGTTGGTAAACAGCTGTTGTTGTAGTTGGTTCATTTAGGGGATTTGCGACACCGTAGTCATGTAGCCCCGTGTACTTGGGTGTGCATGAAATCTGTATGATAATCTGTGTCATTCTGATGGCTGTAATAGTGTGTATATTTGTAATTGGGGCTACGAGTTGGTGTGAGGCGGCCGTAGACTTAATTTGGATGCCATCCCAGCATTTTCCTGGAGTAGAAAACTACATCTAGGATGACTAGGTGGCAATAAAACCCAACCTCTGCAACTCAGTTTTACCTTCCAAAGCTGAATGTACACCATTTATCACTCAGACCATAATTAAATATCTTGGGCAAGCCGGGAATCCAACCCAAACCTCGAGGGTGACAACCAAGAATGTTAGCCACTACACAACGAGGTGGCTCTACAACGTAGCCTCAATCACTTGATGTAGTATCGCCATTTAGGTGATATACTTATCAAGTTTGACGTTAGTTATTTATTGTTGCTTTAAGGGGCGTAACAGTGAGGTCATCTGCCCGTCTTAACAAAGATAAAATTATATACATTTGGACAATTTTAAAGATTTTGTTGTTGTTGTCGTGTGGTCCCCTGATAGGCCGAGTGAAGGTATTTTTATTTGACGCCCGTGGGCGACATGCGCGTCGGGATGAGAGACGGAATGGATGAAGATGAATGAAACTGGGCAAGGGTGTGGAATGAAGCGGCCGTGGCCTGTCAGAAGGTACTGTCCCAGCATTTTCCTGGTGTTCAAAATGGGAAACCATGGAAAACCATTTCAAGGACGGCCAACGGTGGGGCTCGAACCCACGCGTCTACCGAGTCAGCAGAGAGCTTAGCCCCATGACCTAACGCTGCGATTTAGCCAGCGAAGTCACTGCTGTGGGTAATTTAAAGATGGATGCCTAAGTATGATCTAGAAGAAATGCCTAAAATTAAAAAAACTAAAATTAAAACTTAATAAAACCAATAATTATAATAATAAACAAAAAATATGGGAAACATATATTCATTATTAAAAATTAGAACACTTTTTTGAGTAAATGTACACTTGAAAATTTAGAATGCAAACTTTGGCGTTCCGATTCTTTTGCCACCTTAAAGATCAGTCAGTGCGGACGATTTCCATCCCTTATGGATATTGACTGTTATAACTACCATAGAATATAATAGGCACTTCCTAATAATTTATGTGTTATTGACCAAAGAGCCTTTCAGGTATCATGTCAGTTAGTTAGTTATTGTTGTTTTAAGGGGTGGAAATACGAGGTCATCTGCCCCTCAGGTATCAGGTCGTGTATTATACAAGGAGTACTGGCTACGTAGAGAAGGCAGAAAACTAATAGTACATTATGCAACGAGCCTATACTGGATATAATTAAGACACGAGTATTTTTTTATAAAACGAGCGTATGCGAGTTTTATAATTTCCATACGAGTGTCTTAATTACCATTATAGGCGAGTTGCATACGACTGTTTATGTTCGACGATAATTATAACTTTATTATATGTTTTAACATAAATATTCATAAATATCTGTTGAGAGTCAGCTACTGGAATTTTGTGATCGCAGAGCGAGCGTTGGGTGTTATATCTTTGTCTTTCAAGAGCTTTGAACGACCGACGCATGCGCTCTGTGGGCTTGCAATGCCATATGCAGCCATATGTTTACATCAGCCGTCCCTCAGTAATATTGTCACCGCAGTCATTTGAAGACAATGCGCTGTGTAGAAATTAGTGTTAGTGATTTTAAGGTACAGTGCTATTTCTTGTCTCATATTCGCCAGTTTATTTACGCGAACATATGGACGGTGGGTATTCCATGTCGGTAATTTATTATAGTTCGATGTTGTGTTTATGTCCGACATGTTGGATTTTGAGCGCATGCGTGAAGTTATCGTTACCTAATTGGTCAATGAACGAGCTCTGATTGGCTGGAGAAACTGTATCATAATGGAAAACAGTGTTATAATGACCATCATTATGATACAGTTATCTGACACATAATAGTGTGGGTCGAACATAATAGTACATTATGCAACGAGCCTATAATGGCTATAATTAAGACACGAGTATTTTTTATAAAACGAGCGTATGCGAGTTTTATAATTTCCATACGAGTGTCTTAATTACCATTATAGGCGAGTTGCATACGACTGTTTATGTTCGAAGATAAATATTCATAAATATCTGTCGAGATTTCGCCAGTTTTATGTACTAAACAGAGCGCATGAGACGTAGGGAATGCCTTGTATTTGACCATGGCCACCTCGATTACTCTACTATTACACTAGGCAAGGCAGTGTGATTTACATTAGAAGGCCGTGGTACTCAGCGCATCTAATTATCTAATTGGTCAAACGACTGTTTTTTGAGCTCTGATTGGTGGGAGAAACTGTATCATAATGAAAAATAATGTTATAATGAGTCTCATTATGATACAGTTTTCAGATACATAATAGTCAGGGTCGAAGATAAAATGTATTATGCATGCTGGAGTTAAAATAGCGAGCTTCGGATTTAATGTTATGAGAATTACAAGTGTTTGCTACATTATATAGCTCCTTTAGTACGGCAGCAGCAACCAGCAACACATTTGAGGGTTTGACTTCCACTGCTGTCAGAGATTTTAATTCTCTACCTTCCATCTCTTTGTACTCTTTGTAGAATGCACGACCTTATAGCCGAAAGCCTCCTTGGGCATCAGTGTGATCATGAAAATCCAGTTCATGGGCATGTCTCATATTTTCGGACTTTAAAATGGATTTTTTACTAATGCAACACCCTCAATGGGCTTTATGATTTTATGCAGGTAAATTTGCTACACAACGCACAGCAAGCTGGCATGGAAGTCCACCAAAATGGCGGTATTACGTGCAATTAGGTGCTAGACTACCCAAGCCAAATATCACGAAGGGTATTCCCTACCGTATTTCGATTTCCTGCTTTCCGAGCGCAGGCGTCCGCCAGAGGAAGAGGGCCTCATATTGTTCACCAAATACCGGCCGAAATATCGACACGCATTAAGGCGCTAGACCATAGGCCAGGCCATCTCCAGACTCGGTAGGCGAGTTGGTTCAAACTCCACCGTTGGCCATATTCAACTATAGGCAAATGCTGGAGTGGTACTGTCTAATTAGACCACGGTTGCTTCCTTCCAGCTCCTTGCCCTGCTTCATTCACCTTCGTACATCGCATCTCTCTTCAGCTACCCTAATGAGGTTGACGTTAGGAAGGTCATCCGGCCGTAGAAACCTTACAGGAAACACACCTCGCTCCTTTCCCTCCTCACCATAAGAGCAGTAGCCGATACTTGTCCTTGAGACGGTCATCCCATTGCTGTACTTACAAGGGAGTCTCGCGAACGTGAACTCCCCAATCTTGATAAAACTTGCCATCATGATAGTCAGACCGCAAGGGAACCGTCGTTGAGGATATTTCGTCCCCAAATTCTTTTGGGCCACTCTAGAGAGAGTGGAATTGTGCGAGGGAGATGTAACAAATATACAGAGCTAATACCTGATTACCTCAATCTTCCACACCCCTCGTCTTATCAGCCTGCGTATTATAACGTGAGATTCATTCATTACTACAACGAAACGATTACTGCTGTAATTCGCTTGCCTGTATCGACAACACCTGGAGGTTGAGTGGAAATTCAATTTATGCTTTTCAGTTCATCAACATGCTTTTGCCCAATTAAATTAGGTGCGGTAACTATATATATAACTGACTTTCCTGAAAATAATAATTATATGTATTAATATTATTCACTGATAAAGGGGTGTTTTAGGATAATATTAATAATATTATTACAATTACAAGTAGTTCCGTGAAGAACTATACAGCCTATTTTCATATATCCTGCTCATGTTAATTGCCACTATCAAAATACAAAATTTCAGTTGGATTGCTGTAATTGATTCGTAGATATTGAGTACCGACTAAATATTTCGGATAGTCGCCATGTTGGAATTTATATATGTAGGTCCTAGAGTTATGTAATGCTACATGAAGATTATTGTGTACGTGTAGCATTCAAACTTCAATCGCATGATTAGGACACAAGAAGTAATAAGGAGATTTTAAAATTTCGCACAGCTGCCATCTTGTGGTTATGGAAAAAAATTGAAATAAATTAGATGCCAGTGGATTAACATTCGTATAAGGATTTACTGTACCAAGTTTCACTGCACTCGGATGGTTAAATTGCGAGAAACGTCCATTTGAATATTTATACTTCGCGTCGCCGCCATGTTGGATTTGTGATCACCAGGTTATTTAAAGTCCTATAGGTGAACTTAAGTTCATAGCCCCCATGAATATAAAAAAAAATCAGTTTGATTGCTATAATAGATTCGTAGATATTCAGAGTCGTCTGAATATTTCGGATGGTCGCCAGGTTCGATTGTTAAATGTATAGGCCATAGAGTCATGTACCATTGAAGGAAAATTATTGCGTAGGTTCATTATTCATACTTTCACTTCGATCGCTTGATTACGATAAAAGAAATAAAAACTTAATTTTAAAATTCGTACAGCCGCCATCTTCAGGTTATGTAGACAATTGAACTAAATTAGACACCAGTGAATTACAATGTAGATAAACAATTCCTGTACCAGATTTCATTGCGTTTGGAACATTAAATCGCGAGAAAGGTCTATCTAAAATTTTCAAATTCGCTTGGCCGCCATGTTCGTTTTGTAGTTAACTGCTTTTTGAAAGTCTTATAGATGAACTTCCAGTAGTGTCCTTTATCTCCGTATAAAATTTCAGGATGATACAGCTAATAGTTTCAGAGATATAGAATGCCGGTGAAATATTTCGCGCATCCGCCATCTTGTGGTTATATAAACAATTGAACCAAGTTAGATGTCGGTGCATTACAATGTTTATAAATATATACTGTACCAAGTTTTATTGTGTTTGGTTGGTTAAATCGCGAGAAACGTCTATTTAAATGTCGCAAATTCGCGTGGCTGCCATGTTGGTTTTGTAGTTAGCAGGTTTTCAAAAGTCACATAGGTGAACTTCTAGTAGTTCCCTTTATCACCGTAATAAATTCCATGGTGATATCGGTAATAGTTTCGGAGATATTGAATGCTGGTGAAATATTTCGCACAGCCGCCATGTTGGATTGGTGGGACGTAACAAAATGTGAAGGGCACGGTCGAGGTGGCCCGGAATAGTACTATGAACTCACCGAGTTTCATTGAAATCGCTCCAGCCGTTTAAAAGTTATTAAGGACACACACACACACGCACACACACGGACAAAAGGTGATCTCATAAGCCTATTTTTTCAAAATTGAAAATAGGCTAAAAATTGTATACAAGAATGCGTTTTAAGCATCCTAATATAATTGAGCAAAAGCGTATTGACTGACTGAAAAGTGTAAATTGATAATTTGTACAGGCAACGCTGAAAGAATGGCTTACAAACTTCACAAAAGTCTCGAATTATGGTAATTTTCCGTTGTCTTCCTTGCGATGGCATAATTTCGTCTAATCTTAGCAGTAGTACAGTGAGTCCGTGAATGTTCTCCACAGCGCCTACATGCGTCTGCGAGAGCGAGCTACAGCAGTTACGTTGGTAGCATGGCTGGCGTTTGCATCATAACAAATAAACAGTAAACTTTGTACTCACCACAGCCATTCATAACAGATGCTGGAACCATTCACAGTACATCACCCTTTTTCCGTAATCAGTTAGTTTTAATTCATGAACCACGGTAACTTCATAAGGGAACAACTGAATCTTGTCTCTTACAGCTTGATGTGCTGTCGACTTTGAGATTCCTGTTTGTTGAGCTAATTTTCGTGTTGATTTACTTGGACTACACAGCATTATATCGGAGATTTCATCAAGTTTTTCGTCTGTTAAAAGCCTAGGCCTGCCTGTTCCTGGTACATCGTGAACTGAGCCAGTCACACGAAATTTACTTACCAAATCCCGAACGGTATCACGGTTTGGGCACTTTGAATTAGGAAATCGCGCCTGAAATCTTAATTTTACATTTCGCCTTCGCGAAAAACGTATTCCACAAAATAAAACTCTCTCTCTCTCTCTTCAGTAGTAAACATTACCGCCTGTATACTGTTGCACTCTTCCAATAATTTATCTGAACGCTCGCTGATTGTAATACACTCTTAAGACATTCAGGCTCGCTCGCTTATCGCAGCCCACACGTGGGAGTCCCCCTTTCAAGGACACAGTGCAGTCAACTAAACTTATGACTCAGCCACTCGCAGCTGCACGTACCCACTGCGGAGAACATTCTCGGACGCGCTGTTAATATGTACAGGTTATGAAACTTCTGTAGTATGTAATGTAAACAGCCACAGTAGGCCGTCTCAAAGTAGATATGTTTTTAGACTGAAAATATTTACTGCATCTCTACAGTGTTTACCAACTAAGGGTAAGGGTGTCATCTGCTAGCCAGACAATAATGCTATCAAACTGTGATAAGCAAAAAATTAATACCGACCAAAGAGGCGGTGGTAAAGTAATGTGTCCAGAAAGGCTCACCTATTATTTTGTATTGTGAGAATTGATACCCTTACTTGAGGAGTGCGTCAGGCCTCGGCAGCCGGTGTCGAATACATAGAATACGATGTGGTGGACTGTATAAAGAAATATATTTTACACTGTATGTACATGATTAAACACTGAACAAGTACAGTAGATATTACATGCGTGCTATGACACCATGTCCGGTAGCCACTGCTACCTGCTAGCAAGTGAGTCCTGCTTGACGCAGGTAAGAAAACGACCCTTCCTCTTAATGGGTCAACAACCCTCCAGCAGGGGGACCAACTGTCATTAGAGTATGTACAGTGCCAGAGTTGCCAACATACTCCCCCCCCCCCCCCCTTGAAATAGCAAATATTTCAAACAACAATTAAATACTGTCACTTTGTTCTATTAACTGGAATAAGAGTTGAAATAAACACTATGTACACAAACATTTAAACAATTCACTTCTCTTCACTCAACAATGGACAAAGTCTTGACACTGCTCCTTTCAAAAGAGCTCCGCTGGGTGTTTTGATGGTAACAACCCTCGTAACTCCGTCGTTTCCTGGATGCACTGCTGCGACACGGCCCAGTTTCCAATGAAGTGGAGGCACGCCCTCTTCCTTCAGAACAACCAGAGTGTCGATTTGTGGGGATTGTCCGGGCGACCGCCATTTAGAACGCTGTTGGAGTTGTCCGAGATATTCCTTGGACCATCGACGCCAAAATTGCTGGAACATAGCCTGAAGCAGTTGCCAGCGCTTCAGTCTATTCAAGGGAGTCTGAGACACATCTTCTTCCACAGGAAGATGAAATGAGCCACCGATCAGGAAGTGGGATGGGGTTAATACTTCCGGATCATTGGGATTAGAGGATAGTGGGCAGAGGGGGCGCGAATTCAAACTGCCTCTATCTGTACAAGCACTGTAGTCATTTCTTCAAACGACAATGCAGCATTTCCTACTATTCTCTTAAGGTGATACTTAGCTGATTTAACTGCAGCCTCCCACAACCCTCCGAAGTGAGGTGAACCAGGAGGACTAAAATGCCACTGAATCCCCTTCTCAGTAGCAAAGCTTATGAGTGACTGCTTGGTATTCATACCATTAAAGAATTTCTTTAGCTCACGTGATGCACCTACGAAATTAGTTGCGTTGTCAGTGAATATGTGGGTGCAAGTTCCTCGTCTAGCCATGAATCTTTTCAGTGATGCTAAAAAAGCAGCTGTAGACAGATCGCTTACAAGTTCAATATGTACAGCCTTTGTGGCAAAACAAACAAACATAGCTGAATATGCCTTAATCCGAGCGCCCTTCCTGGAGGAAGGCCGTAAATATACTGGGCCTGTGGAGGGATAGAGGGGGTGTAAACAGACAACACACACTGGTCACTATTCTAAACTCGCCATCTTGTATTGCACACCACAGAATACAGAGTAACAAAATACAAAGCACAGAGAGGGATAGATATAACACACACACACTGCAGTCCAACATAATGTCAATGGCTATGGAGCTTGGGAGGTGGCACCATCTGTGGCCAGGTTGGAAGTCAATTCCCAACATCCTCCCCACCCTGGTCTACCTCTAGAGGTACGACCAGCTGAACGGGTCGGGCCAGCTGATTTCCATCTGCTGTGGAAAGAATTACAGTCCTTACAATCCCGTCCCTTCCAGTACGCAGCTCGTGGATCCGGACCTTTCTCCAGAGATGTCTCGGCTGAAGGTCACTTTGAAGGAGCGCAACGTCGCCTACCCTCAGCGTGGAGTTCTTCTTGGGCTGCTGGACTTGATGGAAGCTCTGCAGCAACAGTAGGTACTCCTTACTCCAGCGCTTCCAGAAGTCGTCTGCCAGTTGTTGACGCAGTCGGAATTCTCGAACAGGAACTCCCGTTGGTGGTTCAGGCCCAGATGGAACTGTAGTGAGTTTCTCTCCCACAAGGAAGTGTGCGGGAGTCAACACATCGCCGGTGTCTCCATTGCGAGTCAAGGGCCTAGAATTCAGTGCGGCTTCGATGCTGACCAGTACTGTTTGAAGTCCTTCTTCGTCGATGCTGGAGCGTCCAAGTACCTTCCGTAGGCACCGCTTCGTCGATCCAACCATCCTCTCCCACCATCCTCCCCACCAAGCCGCGCGTGGGGCGATGAATTTCCAAGTTACACCGTGCTCGGAGAGGTAGCGGTGAGTCTTTGCCGCAGACAGTGAAGCCCAAATGCCACTCAGTTCCTTGTTAGCCGCGTGAAAGGTCTGGGCGTTGTCCGAATAAATAGTGTGTGGCAGACCGCGCCTACCGACGAATCTCTGTAGTGCTTGCATGAATCTGTCGGCGCTCATATCACCACTCAATTCCAAATGTAGGGCCCTTGTAGTGGCACACGTAAAGAGGGTGATATAACACTTTTTGGCTGATGTTCCTGCCCTGACGTACAGCGGGCCCGCGAAGTCGATACCTGTGACAGCGAATGGCTTGCTCGGGGTCACTCGTTCGGAGGGCAGTGGAGCTTCTATTGCCTGGCCGCCAACATTTGTTACCATCTTGCAGGGTAAACATTGGTGAAGGACGTGTTTGATGGCACGGCGAGCACCAAGGATCCAGTAGGTGCTTCGGAGGTCAGAGAGAACAATCTGTACTCCGAGATGATGGAGCCGTATGTGTTTGTCTCTTATCAGCAGTTGTGTGAAGTGATGTCGTCCTTCCATGATGATTGGATGCCGTTCACTCTCTGAAACCGCAGCATATTGTAGGCGTCCACCGATGCGAAGTATGCCATTGTCGAGAAATGGATTGAAACGTTTGATCTTCGATTTCTCAGGCAGAGGGGTCTTCCGTTCGAGAGCTGCAACTTCGGTAGGGAAACATTCCATTTGCATTGCCTTTATCCAATAGCGGAGGGCTCCATTTATGTCTTCTGCTGTCAGTTCCCCCGTTTGTTGGTCCTCATGTCTAAGTAGGCGTACGAAGCGAAGAACCCATGCGGTTACGCGAAGAAGTTTGATATAGGAGCTGTATCTGGTAGCTTCAATTACTGGGTCTGGTGATTCAATTTGGAGCACATCCTGAGCGCGAGTTCTTGCTTCAGGGAGGGGCGTAGAGACGGGTGAGCTGTGTGGCCAATGGCATTGGTCGAGAGATAGCCATGATGGTCCTTTCCACCAGCCCTGAAGAGTTTTGATCTTCTCTGCCGTCAATCCTCGTGACAAGTGATCTGCTGGATTGTCCTTGCCTGGACAATGTCTCCATTGTGACGGAGTGGTAGAGGATTGAATCTCGGTCACGCGGTTGCAGACGAACGTCTTCCAACGACTCGGATCATTCTGAATCCATCCTAGGGTTACTCTTGAGTCCGTCCACAGGGTCCCTCTGCTTGTGTCGAAGGTCAGCGCTTTAGCGCAGTAATTCAAGAGTCGAACGCCGATCACCGCTGCTAGCAACTCTAAACGTGGTAGTGTCACCTTCTTGACTGGCGCAAGTCTACTTTTACTGCACAACATGTGGGCAGATGTGGTGCCATTGCAGAGAGATCGTATATACAAAACAGCTCCATACGCTCGCTCTGAAGCGTCGCAGAACACATGGACATCTGTGATGTCGCGTTCGGGCATTCCTGCCCATCTTGGGACTGTGATCTGCGAGAGTTGGGGTAGACTTGAGGTCCAGCTGTGCCAGCGACTGGCAAGGTCCTGCGGTATGAGTTCATCCCATGATAGTCCTCTATGCCATGTGTCCTGAAATAGGATTTTCCCCAGTATTGATACCGGCGTCATTAAGCCCAATGGGTCGTAGAAACTAGCAGTCGCTTGGAGCAGGTGTCGTTTCGTAGCGGGGCGGTCCTTCAGTCTCGTTGTGATTTCTGTAACATCTATAGTGAGCGAGTCTGTTACTGTGTTCCATGGAACGCCAAGAACGTGTGTTTCCGTGGTGATCTCTCTTCCTTCGGCCTTCCATATCTGGATCAGCTGTTGGGAACTCGTGGCCCATTTCGACAAGGGTAGACTTATCTTCTTCATGAGAGAGGTGAGTTCATAGTAGAGTGCGATCGCTTCATTTTCTCCTCGGGCACCTGCGATAATGTCGTCCATGAATGTATTTTCATCTATGAATGAAGCCGCGGAAGGAAACTGAGATCTGTTTCTAGTGGCTAGTTCTCTCAGTGTAGCTGAAAGGAGAAATGGGCTGCAAGTCAGTCCGAATGGGAGTCTTGTGAAGCGAAAAATCGCTTGCTCGTTGGAAGCCACTTGAGCACCACTCTCATCTTCGACAACACGGTACCACAGGAATCTGGTCAAGTCTCTATCCTCTTCGTGAAGGGACAACTGAAGAAACGCTTGGCTGATGTCTCCTATCACACCGTAGGGGAATGAACGGAACCGCAACAATACTGCCAACAGTTCGGGGAGTAGGTTGGGTCCCATTTCCAGGGTCTCGTTGAGTGGGTGCGCGTTTTCTTCGTGTGACGATGCGTCGAAGACTATACGCCATTTAATTGTTCCATGTTTCTCTTTCTTTACCAAGTGATGAGGAAGATAAAACTCATCCGTTCGGGTTTCCTCTGGAGCTAGTTCCACGTGGCCTTTCCTTATGTAGTCCATCATGTGGTTCGTGTATGTTTGTCTCAGGGCTTCGTTCTTCCGGAATCGGGTTTCCAGTGATTGGAATCGTTTTTCTGCAACGTGATAGTTGTTGGCAAGTTCCATAGTTTCCTTGCGTGGCAATCGTACGACTCTTCTTTGGTCCTCAATACTGTAAGACGCGTGAAATTGTGTTAGAAGTGAGGTGTCTTTAGCGCTCATTGCTCGGTCTTGTTCAGCTGCAATCCCAACGGACTCCAGATCCCAAAAACGCCGAAGAGAGTCGTCACAGGGCATGGAGTGACATGCATCGATGAAGTTTACAACCGTGTTAGTAGCTGATACACCTGAGCGGTTTCCGGTGAATATCCATCCAAATTTCGATGGAATTAACACAACTGACGAGGAGAGTCGTATCGGGGCAGAGTCACTGACGATTGTCCAATACTGATCTCCTCCGATTAACAGCTCGATTGGAAGGTCAGCTGAATCATCTGTAGGGTCAGCCAATTGCAGTTTCCGCGTTTTTCCGGTCATCGTGATATCTCGTGGTACAGCTGGGTGGTGAGAAAAGGAGTGGGTGGTTTCAAATGCCGTCAATGTTACTTGGGAACTGTCCCAAAATCCTCTCGTCTTCAGTCGAACGAACCTACGTGAATGTGATGTGTTGGATGGTGTTTCAAACGCGTGGACCTTTAATGATGAGTCTCCAATGACTTCCAGACCCAGTTCATCGACCAAAGAACTTTTGACGAAACTGGATTGACTACCTCCGTCGAGAACGCACCTCGTCAGCTTACTCGAACCCGTTGGTCCCGAGATCCATATTCTAGCAGTCTGGAGATGGGTAAATCCCGGAGTAGTGACGTTTATTTTACCAACGGCGGTTGTTTCTGTGCAATTCGCGACAGGGGAATGATTTAAGTTGCTGCAAATCGCTCTATGGTGACCTTTTCCACACTGGGAACACGAAGCTCTTCCTTTCCTGCTACAGTCCTTTGTGTGATGGCCTCGTTTAAGACAGAGGAAACAACGCGATGATTGTTTCAATTTCTGAGTTCGAGCGTCAGTCCCGGTTACCTTAGTACAATCCTGAGCCCAGTGTCCTCTTCCCTCACAAAAGACGCAAAATGGCTGTAGTCTTTCCTTCTCTCTCTTCTTCCCTTTCTTGGCGTGAGTGTCAATCTGGAACGCCGCTGTTGCTGGGACAGAAGCCGGGTGCTGATAGATAGAAGCCGGGTGCTGATAAGATTCCCCCCGAATCTTTTGACTAATGAGGGCACCTTCAACCTCTTCGTTCAAAAAACACATGAGTTTGATGATGTCACCTTCACTAACGTTGTCTCTCCGCGTGTGGATGATCCAACGCCGGCAGATATCGTCTGGGAACGCTCTTAGTATCTTGGGGGCTAGCACGCGACCGTAGTTGGAAATATTTTCTCCCAGAGCCTGCAGTGCTTGAATCCGTCGGTTGCACTCAACGTAAGTGTGATTTAGGGACTCGGGGGTGGCGGAGTGTATCGGCGGTATGTTTTCCAGATAGTCTAAGTGCGCCTGGATAATTCTATTTTCATCTCCGTACTTGGAAATGAGAATTTTCTTTGTGGCATTATAAGTGCCAGCTGTGATAGCAATACCGTCTACGAGATGCTTGGGCTCCCCTTCTAAGTAACCTCTCAGAAAGACGTGTTTATCGACCTGCGATACTGTAGGATTCTGGTCAATGGAAGTAGTGAACTGCTCCCAAAAGCGAGACCATTCTTCAATATCTCCCGTGAAGGGGCTAAGTTTTATGGTGGGCAACTTAATTGGTTGTGACGTGGGCATGGTGGGAGTGGTGGGAGCTTCGTTTATGGTCAAGGTAGAGGTGACAGAGTAAAGCTTCTTGTCCGCTCCAATAGTAGCTTTCTGTATGGCGCGCTTTGCATTGTCAATATATTCGTCACATACAGTAATGTCCGCATTGAATTCTGCGTCAGATAATAGATCATGAATACCATCGTCCAGTTGGGTTAAGCTGGTGAGTATTTCCTGCAGTCTATCGCGGTGGAATGTGAAGTCTTCCAATACTGTGTTTTCTGTAAGGCTGTTAATGGCTGTAATGAAGCGTGTGGCATTTGCTCTCTCACGTGTTCTTTTCCTTTTCAAATTGTGAAGGCTTACTGCATTAGCGGTCTCTTGTTCCATCGGCATAATGGGTGCAATAAATCTTAAGCTTGACTGACAGGCCTCCCTCCAGACGTGACGTAGTGAGCGGTGAGCTTACGGGCGGGTAGGGGGATCCGTACCGCACCGGTACCTTTGAGGGCTAACAGAGGGCGTGCTAGGTCCGTGGAAGATCTTAAGACCTTGCTAACAGATGGCGCTGGAGAATGACTGGTAGGGCGCGTGAGTTAATAGATGGCGCTGTTGAGTTGATTTAGGTATTGGCGCTCAGATCGCATGGAACTGAACGGAACTACACATGCGTGACCTGTTGCAAAGTCCAGCGGCGGAAAGATATTCTACTACTTTGGAATACTGTAGATTAAAGGAACACTGGATTCCTTAATAAGTCATGCGCAATTCATGCAGGCATTTCATAATATAATACAACATCCGTGCATACAGTTTCTGTTTAGCGAGGGCCAGTTATGTCTATCTCGCTAATAATAATAATAAACAAATACAGTAGACAGGATGCGTGCTTCTTGATTGACAATACGCAGTTCCTGTTCGTGTAATAGCAGTCGTATATTAGCTTCATCAATCCAAATGATAATAATGAAGAAATATCAGTTGTTTCAACATGCTATTTTCTTTCGTATTGAAGTTGACTTATCTGAGAGTGCAGTGTAGGCTAATGGTGGCATCTCAGCGTCTGGCGTGGGGTGGTGCTGGAGTATCTATCCTCTTTCCCTCGTCGTGGAGCTTCCTGTAGTGTAGAAAGCTCGTCTGTAGATACAATTCCGTTGAAGAAGTTAATCCTTAGTCTTCCCGAGTGTTTCGGCACCAAATGTGGAGGGATAGAGGGGGTGTAAACAGACAACACACACTGGTCACTATTCTAAACTCGCCATCTTGTATTGCACACCACAGAATACAGAGTAACAAAATACACAGCACAGAGAGGGATAGATATAACACACACACACTGCAGTCCAACATAATGTCAATGGCTATGGAGCTTGGGAGGTGGCACCATCTGTGGCCAGGTTGGAAGTCAATTCCCAACAGGGCCAAAGAAATCTATTCCTGAAGATGCAAATGGTCGACTGGGAACTACTCTCCCTTCAGGTAGCGATCCCATTATCGGTTGATACGGCCGAGACGAGAATTGAAAACACGTCTTACATCGATACACTGCTTTTCGAGCACCGTTCCTCCCACATAGAGGCCAGTATTGCTGTCGCATCATTGTCAATAAAGTCTGAGCTCCAGCATGAAGAAAAACAAAATGAAAATGATCAAATAACGTTATTGTAATGCGATGATTGCCAGGTAATAAAATAGGATGTCTTCTGTTGACCGATAGTTTAGTATTTTGCAGACGGCCTCCTACCCGTAACAGACCCTGCTCATCCAAATACGGTGCTAATCCATGTAATTTGCTTCCCTTGGGTAGTGGCAAATTTTGTTTGAGAGCCTTTATGTCTTGTGAAAATTCAGAACCTTGCGCAATTTTACACCATAAATACTTAGCCTGCTCTAGTTCTACCGGATTAAGAGCACCTGTTTGTCTGTCTGTTTTAGTTTTAAGATTTTTGATAAATCTGAGCACGAGAGCTGTTATTCTAATCAGCTTGCTCCAGGAAGAGTATCTGTTAATCAGATTCGATCCAAGGGATTCTGTAGATGACACTAGAACGATTTTAGTTTTCCTAACTTCAGGTAATTCTTGAGAGCTATGCCTCTGCTGTGAAGGCCATTCGTCTTTATTATCTGAAAGCCAAGATGGTCCCGATAACCAAAATGATGAATTTAACAGCTTCTCCGCGGTAACTCCTCTCGAGATCATATCTGCTGGGTTATGATGAGTAGAGACGTGCTGCCAACAATCAATATTTGTCAACTGTTGAATCTGCGACACTCGATTAGCGACGTATGTTTTCCACTGGTGTGGATGGTCCGAAATCCATGCTAATGCTATTGTGGAGTCAGTCCAACAAAAACACTTGTCTTTAGTTACGTTTATGGATCTCATGACTCTTTCGACCAACTGAGCAAGTAATACAGCACTGCATAGTTCTAATCTTGGTAAAGTTACTGAGCCTAATGACGCAACGCGAGACTTGGAACACAATAAGTGAACTGTTATTTTACCATCTCCTGTCTGAGATCTTACATAAACACAAGCGCCGTAAGCAATCTGAGACGCGTCACAAAATCCATGAATTTCATACTCCACAAATTCTACTGCCCTAACATGACGAGGCACTTTGAACTCCTTCAATTTAGCAATATCCTGCATATAACGAATCCGTTTAATTTGAAGTTCTATTGTGAGAACGTCGTCCCAATTTAAGTTCATTTGCCACAGTTGCTGGACGAAAATCTTACCCTTAAATACACAATGATGCGGAAGGTAGTACTGTAATGGTTTGTTTATCTCATTACTGGGAATTTCCTCCATATGATCCAGGTCAGTGTACTCTCTCATAAACTGTACGTACTCCGACTTGACTTGGGGCTGCCTTTCAAAACGCTTCTCTAGGCTGTGAAACCGTCTAATTGCCTCATTAACATTGCTACCTAGCTGACTCGGGTCCTCTTTAAGGAGTAGTGGGACTATGAACCTACCCTGTGGATTCCTTCTGTGACCGTCAGTAAATAGCCTCTCACTAATCTCTTGCTCAGAATGTCCTTGGCCAAGCAGTGCTTTCCCCGGCTCATTGAATATCTTACCTGACACAAAGAGGCAGGAAGAACTGTTATCTGCGTGCTTTTCAGACAAACCAACACTACCTGCTGCTACCCAGCCAAGAGCCGTGTTGCGAAATAACGGTAGTTTGTTTGAGAAACTGTCGAGCTGAAATTGTTCTGCGCCGATAAGATCGTAAAAGAATTCTGCTCCAATGAGAATGTCTATGGATGATGACACATTAAATTGAGGATCCGCAAGGTTTTCTAATATAAACTCTGGAATACTCCAATCTGTGATGTTGATATTTTTAGTGGGTAAGCACTGACCAGTAATTGAAGGTATTACGTGAAATGTCATGATTCGTTCAAAGGAACCGAACTGCGAAGAAATCTTTGTTCTTACCACCGACCCCACCTTGATGGTAGTGTTATGCAACCCATGTATCGGAATATTAGTCATTGTCTTTAACAATCGTAATTGATGAGCTAATTCCCTGGTTATGAAGTTGAGTTGCGAGCCGCTGTCTAACACAACCCGAGCATGACGGGTTTTTCCCTCTGAATTTTTGACATTCACTACTGCTGTCGACAACAATACATGAGAGGAAACATCATTGTTGTGATTGTGCAATGAAACAGCATTACTACTATGTTGCTCATTAAGGGGAGACAATGAAGTATTATTGGACACAATACTCTTGTTTGAAGTTTGACTATTATTGTGGTTCGGTGACCCTTGGTCCCTGTGAAGCAAGGTGTTGTGTTTATCCTTGCACAGCTTACAACATGAACGAGTTCACTCGTTAGCGAAGTGATTTCCAGACAGGCAATTAACACAGAGCTTATGCTTCTTGATCTCCCGCCATCTGTCATAAACACCCATAGAAGTGAAGGTTCTGCATCTACATATGGGATGTTCCTCCGTGCAAAGCGGGCATTTCTGATTTTTCTGTGAAAGGAAACAATTTTTTCCTGGGTTCGTGAATGGCCTCGGTTTGAAACCAGATGCATTCGGTTTAGATGAAACGCCTACCTGCTTCAGCTGTTTTGTGCGATCACAATTCTTAGTTTCGATCGATTCCAATGCATTACATGTTTCGAGTAGAAATTTGGCCAGTGTCTGATACGATGGAAGATCAAAGGTTGGTAACGAGGTCTCCCATTTTTTTAATGTTTCAGCGTCAAATCTGTTTGTTATTAAATGTATCAAAATGGCATCTAATTGTTCTTCACAAGACAGACCAAGCGCTGATAGCGACTGTATGTGCCTTCTGAAGCCGTCATACAAGTCTCTTAATGCCTTGGAAGATTCTACTTCTATTTTGTTAATCTGAAGGACCGAATTAATGTGGGAGGAAACAATTGCTCGCCGGTTATTGAACCTTTCATTTAACAGGTTCCACGCTATGTCGTAATTCGCTGCAGATATTTCTAGAGACTGTAACACGTCTGCCGACCTGCCTGATACCACTGATTTTAGGTAATGAAATTTCTGTATTTTTTACAAATTTGCATCTTCATGAATGAGATTCTTAAAGGTATCGGCAAAATTGGGCCATTCTAAATAATCACCTGCGAATGTAGGTAAACTTATTTGAGGCAGTTTAACTGAACGTGTTTGCGAACTGGAAGTTGATTCACCAATAGAATCACTTAGCGAAGTTGCTGACTTGGAAATTGCACTGTTTATGGATCTTATAAGACCAGATGTTTTGAAGTATTGCTCCTCAAAGTCGGAGCGATAAGATTCTTGTTCTGCTTGAAATGATTCAGCCTCTTTCAAATCCTCTATTTGTGATTGAACTGTTTCATATTCTTCCCAGATTTTTGATAAGTGAGCCCGTCGATCTTCCAACTGATCTACGTCCTTAGATTGAGAATCTAATTTCTCTACGAAGCCTTGTATGCGAGATAAGCTAGCCTTTAACCTACCCCTTTTGCTACACAGTGATTTTATCTTTTGTTCCATTTTTCACTAGCAATTCCCAATAAACTGCTGAATGATATAAAATCACAATAGACCAAATGCATATACGTAAAAGAATGACAAAACGAAAAGACAAATACCTAACATATTTACATAATACAAAGATGAACTCCTGGTTTTGTTTCAAAGAGTTGCGGGAAAACTGCGTACAAATAACATACAGTTTTACGGGCGAAATCATGTGTGATCACTAGCAATACCAATACATTGCAAGTACAAACGAACAGTTTTGAATGGAGAAACAAAGGAATGCATATGAGTCACAAGGAATAATTAAGGATGATCGGTGACTTACCAGGATGATGAATTCTGTTGTCCAGTAGTCGCCATGCCGCCAGCAACCCACGGCATTCGTGCGAAGCCATGCTGTCTTGGGATCACAGAGTTCAATTTTCACTGTTTTCCTTGCCATCTAATCGTGCCCGGTGGACCAAAACTTATGTCGAATATATAGAATACGATGTGGTGGACTGTATAAAGAAATATATTTTACACTGTATGTACATGATTAAACACTGAACAAGTACAGTAGATATTACATGCGTGCTATGACACCATGTCCGGTAGCCACTGCTACCTGCTAGCAAGTGAGTCCTGCTTGACGCAGGTAAGAAAACGACCCTTCCTCTTAATGGGTCAACAACCCTCCAGCAGGGGGACCAACTGTCATTAGAGTATGTACAGTGCCAGAGTTGCCAACAGCCGGCACAGGTCATATCCTCGCCGCTTGATGGGGGCTTCATTTATTCCATTCCTGACCCGGTCGAAGACTGGAAGCAGACTGTGGATTTTCATTTTTACTTCATTTTCTAAAATGAAGACGCCACGGAAAGAACGGGGTAACTCCATTTTTTTCGGAAATGAGTTTATGGCTCATTCTGGTGGCCAGCCATCGTCACTACAGATCAGTTGAAATTAATTTTAAATAAAGCGGAGGTTTTTACTTTTAGTGGAAACGGAAAGAACGTCCCATATCCTCTCATTTTTTCATAATTTAACTTAAGTTATTATTTGATATATATGTACTTCCTTCATAACAAATACGTACATTTGGCCACAAAAAAAATATGGTTTACCCTCAATTGCGGTGTTTTAAGTATTTCTTTTTTTAGTGTTGAAAGTTCAAATTCGCTCTCCTGAAACATTTACGGAATGTGACTTACCCCGTTCTTCCCGAGCTGTCTTCAAATGCAAAGCCCAATAAGGTTTTATATGATACAACTAGCTTAACATGACTACCAGTACCTGTTGAAGATCAAGAAGCTCGCTACGGCCATGTACTCCGCAGCACCGAGGACACAGTGTCAAAAGGAGCACTCCACTAGCCACAGGAAGCAAACGACCACGAGAGAGACTCTAGAAATGTTGGCTTACCCAAGTAAAGGAAGTAAACGGGTGACAAATGTAAACAAGGAGAACTCGACCGACTTTACAAAATGCAAGCAGAAGAACCGACCCCGGGACATTTAGGATACACAAAGAAGAATATTATAAAATACTCGTCATTGTCGAGTACTCACCAAAACTCTACTATTAGTTTCGCATGTTAAATCTTAACACAAATCAATTTTACGTCCATTTTATTAACATAGCCTCCGTGGCTTAGGCGGCAGCACGCCAGCCTTTCACCGCTGGATCCGTGGTTCAAATCCCGGTCACTCCATGTGAGATCTGTGCTGGACAAAACGGAGGCAGACAGGTTTTTGTCCGGGTACTCCGGTTTTCCCTGTCAAAATTTCATTCCAGCAACACTCTCCACTATCATTTCATTTCATCTGTCATTCATTTAATCATTGCCCCAGAGGAGTGCGACAGGCTTCGGCAGCCGGCACAGTTCATATCCTCGCCGCTAGATGGGGGCTTCATTCATTCCATTTCTGACCCGGTCGGAGACTGGAAGCAGGCTGTGGATTTTTTTTTATTAACATACAGAAGAATGTGGATACCTCCAATCACCAACTTTATGTCTAGACTATGGATGACGCCTCGTTCGTCAGTTATTGAAATGAATGCAAATATTATCTTGACACTGTTCTTATGACACTTTCTCCCACTTAAATTTCATTCCTAATGCATGTCATCATCAGAGAAATAACGCCCCTATAACTACGCAAGGTTGTTTGAATATGTATCGTACTATTAGGAAGTGCAGGGGAATGATGTCACCCTCAAATACTATCTTAAACTACATTATACAGTACAATGGATAGGTTCAGATATGACGTAACGCAAACCAATTTCGGTGGGCAAGGATGTAAAATGTACGAGAAGTGTTCCTCCGACCAACCGTGGGACCAGGGATGATGCCTCCATAGAGCATCTATGACCGGGTGAGTTAGCCATGGTCGTTACGGCATGACTGCTGCTCACATCCGGGAGGCGAGGAGGTTCGAATCCTCCCACCGGCAACCTTGAAGATGGTCTTCTGTGGTCTCCCATCTTCCTTCCAGGCAAATGCCGGGGTTGGTCCCTAACTATAGGCCACAGCCGCTACCTTCCAACTCCTCGTCCTTACATTCAAACTTTCCTCCCCAGACAACCCTCCACACGCGACGGTACGTGTAGCTCACCCATTGGGTGTCCGCCTCGAAGCAGCTACAAAACTGGCGAGCCGAACATGTCCTCGGACACTCGCGGCGTAAAAGCCATACGCTAAAACAAAAAACAAACAAAAAAGAGCATCTAGGAAAGAAACGATGTCGGCTGGGAAGACTACAAGTTTATTATAAGCGCTTGCCACGGTGGGTGAGTGGTTATCGTGTCGGACTACCAACCCCAAGCTTGCAGGTTCGCTCCTGGCCATGGTAAGTGATATTTGAAAAGCTCAAAAATCACACCACGCATGTCATACGTTGTTGGCATGTTAAAGAACCCATTTGAACTCAGTAGGCCATGCTCATAATGGCAAAATTAATCTCGGGAAAATCACGAAAACACAAAATTCCTCTTTTCTCTGCTAGAAAGCGATCTAGTGTCAAGGAGCTTAGATAACTAACCTCCTTGACTCTCATAGCGTTCCAAGGAACGACAAAATTTGACATGCAAGCTGCCCTCTGGGTGTCAAATAACAAAGCTTGCACACGGCACCCGAAGCAATACGATAATATTATTATTATAATTATTATTATTATTATTATTATTATTATTATTATTATTATTATTATTATTATTATTATAAGCGACCACACAATTCACTACTCAGGTTCTGGATTCCCTAGTGATCATGTGTTCATTACACTTGGAGTGCATAGGAAATAATTGGAGTCTTCGCCTCCACAGTGCATGTACAGTATGTGGGGTACAGGATGGTAGCGGTAAGGCTAAATTGCAGCACATTGTGACGTGACTCGTCTCGACACTCAGAGCCACTTCCTCGAGAGAAGAAACGTGCTGTTGAGTGTGACATCACTAACAACAATGAGATGATGTTGTCCCTGATGATTGGCAGCGTGAGGCCACGAACAACCAATACAGCTCGAATGAGGTGGTGTAAGGAGATACATCCGTGATTGAACTAGGAGTAACAAATGGGAATGGTAGGACTGATATTCAAAACTTGGTACCTAAACACTGTCACTGAGCACCTGTAGTTGCTTCCATGATAGAAGTACGTCCTAAAACACGATTTAACCAAATGTCAAATCGGTATCAAATACGGAGTCAAATCGTCAGTGTGACGTCACATCGTCCACCAAGGTCCACTATGTTTCGAACAACATCGACGAAGACGTGAGACTGAGAAGTACAATGCGAGGAAAGAGCGTGAGGTTTATAAGAGGATGAACCCTCGAGAGCTACTGGCTGCTCCGGACAACGTGTGTCGCAACTATGGGAGAGTTTGTTTCCAGGATTGGGCTATATAGTCATCTAAGAACTCACCTTTAGAAGACAATCTTACTCGAAAAAGAGTGATAGCCTATTATTATTACCGTGACTAACAAAGGATATGGATGCTGTTGTTGTTAATTTGTATTAGGAGCTTTATTATTTCATTCATTTACTTTATTTGCAAATGGGGGTAATTGCCCTGTGGCAAATTGTACAATTTATTACAGAAATTACCTACAAGCCTCCGTGGCTTAGGCGGCAGCATGCTGGCCTCTCACCGCTGGGTCCGTGGTGCAAATCCCGGTCACTCCATGTGAGATCTGTGCTGGACAAAACGGAGGCAGACAGGTTTTTCTCCGGGTACTCCGGTTTTCCCTGTCAACATTTCATTCCAGGAACACTCTCCACTATCATTTCATTTCGTCTGTCATTCAGTTGTCGCCTGCGTAGCGTAGCGGTCAGCATGGTTAGCTGCCGCCCCGGAGGTCCAGGGTTCGATTCCCGGCTCTGCCACGAAATTTGAAAAGTGGTATGAGGACTGGAACGGAGTCTACTCAGCCTCGGGTGGTCCAACTGAGTAGAGGAGGTTCGATTCGCACCTCAGCCATCCTCGAAGTGGTTTTCCGTGGTTTCCCACTTCGTCTTCGGGCAAATGCCGGGATGTTACCTTCTGTAAGGCCACGGCCGCCTCCTTCCCTCTTCCTAGCCTATCCATCCCAGTTTTCCAACCCTTCCAATCCCTCATGAGGCCCCTGTTCGCTTTGCAGGTGAGGCCGCCTGGGCGAAATGCTGATCACACCTCCCGAGTTGTATCCGTCCGACCAGATGTTCCCAGCTCCAGGACACTGCCCATCGAGGCGGTAGTGGTGAGTTCCCTCGCTGAGTCCGTGGAAACCACCAACCTAGAGGGTAAATTGACTAAATACAAAAACTGTCATTCAGTTAATCATTGCCCCAGAGAAGTGCGTCAGGCCTCGGCAGCCGGCACAGTTCATATCCTCGCCGCTAGATGGGGGCTTCATTCATTCCATTCCTGACCCGGTCAGAGACTGGAAGCAGGCTGTGGATTTTCATTTCATTACAGAAATTACCAACAACAGTATCAAAAACACTTAATGTACATAAGTTGTGATTTGGGAACTATAGTAATTACATAAGAGTATTTACACACAAAAAAACAGTCTTACACATCAATGTATTTGAGGAAAGGCTCTAAAACTGCGGTAGGTAATGAGTTCCAATTACAGACTGGTGGTAGTAAGGAATGGAGGGGGGAAATAAGTAGGAAATAAGAGTGCACTCAAGATCGGAGAGCATATGTTAAAACAGGGAGAAAGCTTGTATAGTTTTACGTGACCGTTAATCTCTGATCATGAGCCATGGAACCTTCATATTTACGTGGAATCCGAATCACAGGACATGATATGCCACATCAAAAATCTCACATGCATTGGCCTGTAATCGAACCCGGTCCGCCTTGGTGAGAGGAAATCAGCTTGGAGCATACTGTATGTTGTCCATAGATAATTTAGAATGAGTATATCCAGGGAGAAGAGCCTCCGTGGCTTAGGCGGCAGCACGCCGGCCTCTAACCGCTGGGTCCGTGGTTCAAATCCCGGTCAGTACATGTGAGATTTGTGCTGGACAAAGCGGAGACAGACAGGTTTTTCTCCGGGTACTCCAGTTTTCCCTGTCACAATTTCATTCCATAAACACTCTCCACTATCATTTCATTTCATCTGTCATTCATTTAATCATTGCCCCAGGGGAGTGCGACAGGCTTCGGCAGCCGGCACAGTTCCTATCCTCGCCGCTCGATGGGGGCTTCATTCATTCCATTCCCTGACCCGGTCGGTCGACTGGAAGCAGGCTGTGGATTTTCATTTCATATCCAGGGAGGTGAGGTGTATTCATATTTTATTTTAGCAAGCGATGTTCCGTGATTGAGTACTTCCGAATGAGCCCAATTAGGAGCCTTACCTCTTTAACAAGCTGTTTAAGGCTGCTTTGCACCTGTCATGCACTTACAAGTTTCATGGCGCGCTCAATTATAAATTCTAGCACTAATGGCTTAGAAGGGTGATGTTGAAATAAGTTTCTTACGATTATCGTCCAGAAATACCGCAACTTGTACGAAATTATCATTATATACCTGACGCAGACATGTACGCTTTGCGGTTACTTGCATCAGACTTATCTTTACGATTGTATAAACGTCGTAGATTTTCAAGGTAGCGGCGGGGGTTGGGGTGATAGCTATTTTAAGGGCAGGAACAGCGAAGTCATCTGCCCCCCCCCCTCCCCACCTCCCCTATAACATACTGAAGAAGGGAAGATGGAAGAATTTCAAACCCTTGAAAAATGAGGACATTGGGAAAAATAGAGAAAAAGGTCATGGAATGTGCCAATATGAAAGATATCCTAGAACTGGGATACTTTAGTAACATCGGGGTCGGAAGAGAACAGAAGTTCACAAGGATGATGAAGAGAGGAACATGACACAAGTAGTATAAGCGGCTAATGTGCCTGCCCGGAATGAACACCCATTTTGAAGTCTTACACTACACTTCTCTGTTTTTCCTTCGCAGTCTTTCAAGTGTCTGCGAGGATATCACTACCAGAACGCGTTCTACCCGTTACCGCGTACTGTACGTATCATGTCCAAGTCAGCGGATAATCATTGTTTGTTTGCCAGAAGAGAAAAGCTTTCTTTCGTTGTTCTCCGGTGTGATGGTTCCTACCATATCTCACTCCAGACTGTTCCGGGACTCATTTACTGCCATAATGTCTTTCAAGTATGTACTCCACTACATCTATCTCAATCAGAGTTTTCAACGAAGCATCTTTACGGAACATATTACATTACATTACATTATGCGAACCAGCCAAAACTAAGGACCACGCAAATATCATTTCATTTTCATCTCATAGTTCTTTCTTCCTTTCTCTTCCTCCACACTTCCTTCATTCTTTCAGAGTGTTGCGCCTTTCTCTCTGCTGTCCACCTTCCTCCCAGGCGTTCCTTCTTTTCTTCCACAAGAACCTTCATGTTGGAACATATTATTATTATTATTATTATTATTATTATTACATTTGAATTGAGCCTCAATGGTCTGCATATTAACAATCATTTTCATTTGTGACTGAAGTATGATCGCCGAGTCGAGATAGCACGCGTAAACACTTGCACGTGGTCACTTGACTGCCTGGACAGGGAAACACGCCCAGTGCACGTCATCGGCTCTGCCGGACAGGGGTAGCCAAGAAGCTCCGAAATCATTAGTCATGCCGCAGCCCTAGAAAAGACAAGACTTGCTGCACTCAATGCTGAGCTGCACTGTATACTGTTGTCTGTCATAAGCAGTTAAGAACATATTAATTAATTAAATACCTAAACGAACAATAAATAAACCGCGCTGTAGCATGTAACTCAGGCTGTTCCAAATCCACGTTTTTTGAGTATGCGTACAGGCGAGTACACAGCAGTGATGCTCGGAGCACGGTAGGAGAGAGACTGGGGGTGATAGCCAATACGTCACTGAGCGAAGGTCATAGCACAAGTCCATGCGCTTCCTGCCAGTCTTTATGTATCCACCGCGCAGTGACGGCAGCCCCAACAGCAGAGATGCATTGCATGTTGCAGGTTTACTCACGCAAGGCGGCGAGTACTCCGCTGCTCACTGGCGAGTTGCTCGGCTGGAACAGCCTGAATTGTAACCGATAAGTCAGCCCGCTTCACATGTAGGCTATACACAGCACTGAAATTAGCGTATGTTCAACAGGCACAGCTCTATGCTCCCTTTGCGGACAGCCTTGCAATCACGTGTACAACTGTGTTTACTTCCACTATCTCGACTCGTCGAACAGACTTAGCATCTTGTTCTACTGTATTACCGGCCTTGACATCCTCCCAGTATTCTTGAGTCCATCGATCAGTGCCTTCTTTGATGCTTCTAGTAGAGGCCCTCTCCGTCTCCTGGACTCAAAGGAAGGAAGCTTGTAGTTTAACGTGACCGTTAATCTCGCGATCATAAGCCACGGGACCTCCGTTTTACGTGGAATCCAAACCACAGGACATGGTATTTCACATCGAAAATCTCACATGCATTGACCGGGAATCGAACCCGGTCCGCCTTGGTGAGAGGCATACAGCTAGACCGCTGAGCCACCACGCCCCAAATCTCCTGGACTCAGATACCACTTTAACACCCTGAGAGTTGTTAAACATTTGTCGAAATTCAAATCTATCCTGGATTTTCGTATCTGGGATACCAATTTGCATCAGGTATTTCTCACATTCTTGGAATCATATCAATTTGGTTGCCTTTGGCTTTGTAAAATTCCCGAGTTTTTTAATCAGTCTGTCATCAGTCACATGGAAGATGTGCCTGTAAAACAGAAATCTTTCTTCTGGTTGGACGACTTTATTGGCTCTATCTTGGTGTAAAGTTCTTCATTGGATCTCAGTCGTACCTGGCCATCAACCCATATGTTGCCTAAAATCTTCCGTAATACCCTTCGTTCTCGTTATAATAATTTATCGACTTGTCCTTGTCAACCCAAAGTCAGGCGGCTTCGGTGGCGTAGTTGGAAACATGCTGAGTTTCTATGCCCAAGGTCCCGGGTTCAAACTCGTCCGAAGTCGTCGGATTTTATAATAACGTTAAAAATTCCTCAGTATGCCTTCCTTCGGAGGCGAGGTAAAGCCGGCGGGCCCATGTCATAAATGTATGGCATGTAAAAGAACCTTCCACTAACTAAACTTGTGTGAAGCAAAATGTGTAGGTTAGTTTTGATTAATGCTCTGAAGTTGCAACGTTCGTCACCAGGCGTTGGTTGCGATGGCAACTAGTAGTAGCCATGTTCACAGCTAGGTGTCGTGGACGGTAGCATTTGGTAGCGAACGTAAGAACTATTTGAAATTATCGTCTGCAGTCCTTACTTGAATTAAAAACGGATAACACACCCTAATACAGTCAACTCAATTAACACCGGTTATCAGACAGATTCTACATACACCCAAAGTACACGGGACTACATGACCGCCATGCCGCAGCCCCTAAATTAAGGAACCAACCAACACAAAGTCAAGGTCTCTGAAGCAAACAACCCTTCCGGTTTAAGTACCATGCTATAGTGCCTATACTTAACGCCTTCTTATTATAGATGTTTTGCGTCAGATGGAACGCCTGGTCTATTTTCCAGATGCTGTCATTGATGGCTTCTTGCTCCAGACTAGTTTTTTAGATTACCTCAAAATTTAAATTTAAATTTCTTGACCCGTCTAATCTTCCCGTAATTTGTGATCATCCATCCATCCACACTATTTATCAAGCATTTTATGAATTTGTCCAGTCACGTTCTCAATAATTTGGTCAACTAGTCCATATGGCGTATATACTTGGATGTTGGATTCAAAAACTTCGTAAGGTAGAATTCTAAATCACTATATATATACTAGCAGAAGTACCCATTCTTCGAACGGTCTTCGGTATTAATAACCAGATGTTATCAATTGATCTACTGTTGCAATGTTTAGGGGCTTGGAACCTGTTGGTTGGCAAGGAAAAATGAATAGCTAAAATGTGCTCTCAAACTAAATTTACCTAACGTGTTCTTCCTGGCGTGAAAATAAAATTGAAAACCTCGTAGACGAATCGCAATACACGTCACATACGAACTGACCCTAACGGTTGTGTCTAGGTTGCAGGTTCGAAACCTGGTGCAGTCAGCTGGCATTTGAGGGTGCGCAAATGCGAGGGAGCCGTGTCAGTAGAGTTACTGCCACGTTAAAGATCCCCTTCGGGGCAAAATTCCGGCACCCCGGCGTCTCTAAAAGCCAGTGTAGTTCAAAGGGACGTAAAACCAATAACATTATTATTATTATTATTATTATTATTAACGGTTGTGTCAAGTGCCCAACTACAGGAAGACCCCTTTTATAAATTATAAAGTCTTGTGGTGCATGAAAATGCAGTTATCTTTAGCCTCCAATGGCCCAAATTCCTAAAATCAGCAAAAAACAGGCTACTATTTCAAATCAGGAATTTGAAAATAATGTTGCTGTTTGTACCTTCTGTACGACATATCGCACGTGTAAGTCGTGTGAAAAGAATCTAGGGTACTCCTTGAACCCCTTAAGCGCATTGATGAATTTTACAGTTTTAGTTGGTTCCGTGATAACCTTATAGCCATTTGCAACCTTTCACAGAAATGCAATAAATGGAGTGGCATTACTTATTTCAGAAATAGATGGAAAGTTGGATGCCACCTCTTGAGATACTGTTGTCATGGTTAGTGGCTTGCATTCCTTCTTTAGTTTATTAAATGAAATTAGTTTTCTGGGAATATCTAAGAAACTGTTGGGTTTATAGCCTTAAAATATAGTTTTCGGGGACCCTTTACGGCTCTTGAGGGGCCCCGAGTTTTGTTTCTGACACCAAGGGTTTGAAAATGAGTTTGTGTCGTCGCTGTACGTCATATTAATGATAATAATTAAAATAATAGTAATAATAATAATAATATAACAATATAGGGATGGGGATATAATAGACCTTCCGTACCATACCCGCACGTGTAAATCGCGTTAAAAAATTCTAGAGTACCCCTTGACCCCTTAAGCGCATTATATGTATTGGTGAATATTTCAGCTTAATTTGGATCCGTTATAATCTCATTGTCGTTTGCAAACCTTCACAGTAATATAACAAGATGTTCAGTAAAGAACATATACGGTAGCCTAATTTCTCCTAAATGCATAGGTATTGTTATAACTCTTTGTCCATTTCAAGGAGTAGAATTAAATGCTGGTTGTAGTAGCATTTTGAAATACAACGTGCTATACGGATATTAAACATGAATATGAGGTGCCCTTTGCTAGTGCTACCTCTGTACCAAATTTCTTCCGATTCAGTTTTACCATGTTTCAAATGATAGGGGGAATCGATTTGCACACATACATGGCCACCGTATGAAAACTATTAGACTGATGGCTTTGTAGATTGGTCAAAGAACGCTTCCCACATAAAGGTATGTTGTTGCAAAATTTGGTAGAGATCAGATGATTAGGTCGGTCGTAATTTAATTTAAGCTTTTTACATTTGGGTGGCCACCATCACGTTTCCGTCAAGATGGCGGCAATATAAAACATGACACTGAGGTGTCCTTTGCTACTGCTACCTCTGTACCAATTTCCGTTCAATTCGGTTTCACCGTGTTTGAATTGATATGGGGAATGGATTTGCACTTATACATGGCCGCCATCTGCAAACTATTGGGCTGATGACCTTGTAGTTTAATCAAAAAGCGCTCGGCATACAAATATATGTTGTTGTAAAATTTGGTAGAGATCGGATGATTAGGTTAGTCGTAATTTAATTTAAGCTTTGAACATTTGGGTGGCCGCCATTACGTTTCAGTCAAGATGGCGGCGATATAAAACATGGCACTGAGGTGCCCTTTGCTAGTTCTACCTCTGTACCAAATTACCTTGAATTCGGTTTCACCGTGTTCGAATTGATAGGGGGGGAGAGACATTCAGAGTACACACACTCACACACACACACTCACACACAGACACACAGACACACAGACAGACACACAATTTTTCGCCCTGTGTAGATCTCATAAGTCTACTTTCATTTTTTGCAAAAATCGAAAGCAGGCTAATAAATGGAATTGCATTGCGTCTTACAGAAATAGATGGACCTCTGAGATTCTGTTGCCATTGTTACCGACATGCATTCCTTCATTAATTTATTAAGTGAAATTAGTTTTTTGGGAATCTCTCGAAAAATGTTGGTTTTAGGGCCTTAAAATGTGGATTTCGGGGTTCTTTTAGGGCCCCCGAGTTTCGTTTCTCACATTGAGGGGCTGAAAATGAGCTTTGTCTCACCCTTCTACGCTTATTTCAACATGTATTTTAAGGGGGTAGGCCCCCTGTTATGAGAGGTACGGAGAAGAGTTACATCAATGATTAGTGTCGTGCCTCTGATGGATATCTGCATCATATTTTACGTTAATCCACCCAGCCGTTCTCGAGTTTTAAGTACACAAATTATTGTCCACAGACAAACAGACAGACAGACAGACAAAAAAAATTTTTTTTTGCGTGCATCCGTCACAAAACAGTCTGAAGCGGGCAAATATGTCACATTTTCGTGGAAATGCAGAAAAAACAGACGAACATTCATTTTTACATAATAGAGAAGGGATAATAGACCTTCCGTACCATACCCGCACGTGTAAATCGCGTGAAAAAATTCTAGAGTATCCCTTGACCCCTTAAGCGCATTGTATGTATTGCTGAATATTTCAGCTTAATTTGGATCCGTTATAACCTTATAGCCGTTTGCAAACCTTCAAAGTAATGTAATAAATGGAATTGCATTGCGTCTTACAGAAATAGATGGACCTCTGAGATTCAGTTGCCATGGTTACCGGCATGAATTCTTTCATTAATTTATTAAGTGAAATTAGTTTTCTGGGAATATCTAAAAAACTGTTGGTTTTAGGGCCTTAAAATGTGGTTTTGCCCCGAGTTTCGTTTCTCACATTGAGGGGCTGAAAATGAGCTTTGTTTCACCCTTCTACGCCTATTTCAGCATGCATTTTAAGGGGGTAAGGCCCCTTTTATGAGAGGTACGGAGAAGAGTTACATCAATGATTGGTGTCGTGCCTCTGAAGGATATCTGTATCAAATTTTACGTTGATCCACTCAGCCGTTCTCGAGTTATAAGGACACAAGAAATGTCCACAGACAAACAAACAAACAAACAAACAGACAGACAGACAGACAAAAAATATTTTTGCGCGCATCCATCATAAAACAGTCTAAAACGCGCAAATATCGCAAATTTCCGTGGAAATTCAGAAAAAACAGACAAACTTTCAATTTATATAGAGATATATAAATGAAAGTTTGTCTGTTTTTTCTGAATTTCTACGGAAATTTTCTTTATGTTCGAACCTCACTATTATGTGTCAGAAAATTGTATCATAATGATGGTCAATTTCATTATGATACAGTTTCTCCAGCCAATCAGAGCTCGTTCATTGACCAATTAGGTAACGATACCTTCGCGCATGCGCTCAAAATCCAACATGTCGGACATAAACACAACATCGAACTATAATAAATTACCGACATGGAATACGCACCGTCCATATGTTCGCGTAAATAAACTGGCGAATATGAGACAAGAAATAGCACTGTACCTTAATGCCAATGACAATATTACTGAGGGACGGCAGATGTAAACATATGGCCTGCATATGGCATTGCAAGCACACAGAGTGCATGCGTCGGTCGTTCAGAGATCATGAATGACAGAGATATCATACTTAGCGCTCGCTCTCCAATCACAAAATTCAAGTGGCTGACTCTCAACAGATATTTATGAATATTTATGTTAAAACATATAATAAAGTTATAATTATCGTCGAACATAAACAGTCGTATGCAACTCGCCTATAATGGTAATTAAGACACTCGTATAAAAATTATAAAACTCGCATACGCTCGTTTTATAAAAATACTCGTGTCTTAATTATAGCCATTATAGGCTCGTTGCATAATGTGCTATTATTTACGCGTTTCAGACTGTTTTATGATGGATGCGCTAGAAAATGAAATTTTTGTCTGTCTGCCTGTGGACAACTATGTTCCCTTAAATCTCGAGAACGGCTGGGTGGATCAACGTAAAATTTGGTACAGATATCCATCAGAGGCACGACACCAATCATTGATGTAACTACCTCTCATAAAAGGGGGCTAACCTCCTTAAAATACATGCTGAAATAGGCATAGAAGGACGAGACAAAGCTCATTTTAGCCCTTCAATGTGAGAAACAAACCTCGGAGGCCCTAAGGGCCCCGAAAACCACAATTTAAGGCCCTAAAACCAACAGTTTTTGAGATACAGTATTCCCAGATAACTAATTTTATGTTCGACCCTGACTATTATGTATCTGAAAACTGTATCATAATGAGACTCATTATAACATTATTTTTCATTATGATACAGTTTCTCCCACCAATCAGAGCTCAAGAAACAGTCGTTTGACCAATTAGATAATTAGATGCGCTGAGTACCACGGCCTTCTAATGTAAATCACACTGCCTTGCCTAGTGTAATAGTAGAGTAATCGAGGTGGCCATGGTCAAATACAAGGCATTCCCTGCGTCTCATGCGCTCTGTTTAGTACATAAAACTGGCGAAATCTCAACAGATATTTATGAATATTTATCTTCGAACATAAAATAGTTATAATAATTATAGTCGAACATAAACAGTCGTATGCAACTCGCCTATAATGGTAATTAAGACACTCGTATGGAAATTATAAAACTCGCATACGCTCGTTTTATAAAAAATACTCGTGTCTTAATTATAGCCATTATAGGCTCGTTGCATAATGTACTATAATTTAATACATTACTGTGGAAGTTTGCAAACGGCTATAAGGTTATCACGGAACCAAATGAAGCTGTAGAATTCATCAATACATATAATGCGCTTAAGGGGGTCAAGGGGTACTCTAGAATTTTTACACGCGATTTACTCGTGTGGTTGTGTTATGGAAGGTCTATTACATCCCCATCCCCATATTGTTATATTATTCTTCTTCTTGCATCGTTATGCCCGACTCAGGAACACGGTTGAACCTGTTTAGCTGATGTGTTGGCCTTCTTTTCCTTCCAAAATCTCTTCATCCTCTCGCTGAGCGCCTTTCTTCGGTCTTCTGTCCAAGTTATGGTAGCCCTGGTGTTGGGTTTGTCTTCAAATTGGTGATTGTCGATTAGGGTTCTGAATTTGCATCTGTCCTGTATAATATTGTCTGAAATGTTGATTTCCTGGAGATCTGTTTCAATTTCACGTAGCCAGCTGTTCTTGGTTTTTAGTGAGAGGGCCAAGTTGAGAATTCTTTTAGTCAATCTGCCATTGTTCATTCTTATAATGTGCCCGTAAAATTTCAATCGTCTTTTCCGAAAAGTATGAGACATTTTTTCACATTGGTGATATATTTCCTGGGATGAATTTTTCCTCCAGATTCCCTCTATAAAAACTGGGCCAAAAATTTTTCGTAAAATTTTCCTTTCTTGTTTTTCAATCTCTTTGGTTAAAGATTTGCCACCAATGATTAAGGTTTCTGATGCATATAACGCCTCCGGTTTGATTACTGTATTATAATTTCTAAGTTTTGCTTTCCGAGATATTGATTTTTTGTTATACCTATTCCAAGTGATTCTGTAAGCTTTCTGTAATTTGGAAATTCTCTCTTTATTTGCTTCGCGGTTTAAACCAGAGGGCTTAATAATTTCTCCCAGATATTTGAATTCGTTCACTTGAAAGATTTTGCCGAATTTAGTTCTCATAGGTTGTCCGTCTAAGTATCGTGAGGCTCCTTCCATGTACTGAGTTTTCTCATAAGAAATTTGAAGTCCCGTTTTGATGGCAATTTCATGTAATTTTTCAATGGAATGAATTGCTTCTTGCCTGTTATTAGAAAGGATTGCTATGTCATCAGCAAAGGCCAAACAATGTACATGAATTCTATCTTTGAGTAGTCTGCCAAGGGTTATTCCCTTAGTTTCCTTTTCCCAGGTCCTGATTATCTTCTCAAGTACGAGGTTGAACAGTAACGGAGATAATCCGTCTCCTTGGTGGACCCCAGTGTTAATTGCAAAAGGCTCAGATATTTCGCCAAGGAATTTAACTTTTGACGTAGTGCCAGTTAGTGTTTGATTAATTCTCTTGTTTTTCTATCCACTTGAAATTCTTCTAGAGTATTGAAAAGTGTTTGACGATCTATAGAGTCATATGCTTTTCTGAAATCTACAAGGGTAATGACTGTCTGTCTGGTTTTGCGCATTTGTAGGATAGTTTTAATAATAGCATTTATTGCAGCCAGTTGGCCATATTACATGTTACAGATATGTACACTTAATGGATACTAAGGTTCGCTTCTAGTCCTTACTATAAGCCACTATTGATAAAGTTCTGTTGGGGCATGTCGTGATATGGTACCTGCCGCATTCGTTCCTACACAACTCACATATACACCTCTCATCCGGGTCATGAAATGTCTTTCGTGAGCAGACCTTATGGTGGAACCCATGAACTGCGAGTCTCGTCACGACGTGTCTCATTTCGGATATGGGTTGCATCCATCTTTTGTCCACCATGGCATCAGTCGCGTAGAATTCCTTCGGAATGTCAAGCCTTTTGCTTTGCAGATCCTGGAGTAATTTTCTGAAGCTTTCTGTGGCAGGCAACAGTAAAAGTGACCGAAGGTCCTCTATTAGGTACGTTTCTCTCGCCAGTTCATATACCAGCCGAGATTTGGCTGACTTGGAGACTCCGAGGGCTCTTTTGAGGAACCTAGATTTCACCTTTTCGAGTTCCTCCAGCTGTTTGTAGTTGAGAAACTCCCATGTAAGCTCCAGACCGTATGTTAGTACAGGTATGACCTTGGCTCGGAAGAGCATCATTGCTGTTTCCAGCGATATTTGGGTAATATGGCTTATGTCGTTTATGGCCTTCACTGCTGCGGCCGCTTTCGCTCTTGTATGTATTCTGAAGCTTCGGCCTGTTACCTGGAGCGTGAGGCCGAGGTATTTGAAATTGTTTACTTTCTTCAGTTCCTTGCCGTTGCATAACACTTGGTCTGATTCCGCTGACCTGCCCCCGTTCCGGAAGACGACCATCTCAGTCTTGTCCTCGTTGATTGTTAGTTCGTTTTCCTGGGCCCATTCGCTTAGTATGTTGATTGCATCTTGCAAATCCTTTATCTGTTCTGAGGCGATTGCCATGTCGTCTGCGTATATATACAGTTTGGACTCAGTCGATTCCTTTATTTTGTCTCCTGCATCGTGTGAGAGCGCATTGAATAGAATGGGACTGAGGGGGTCCCCTTGAAGTACTCCATTCGTTTGTATCATCCATTTGGTTTGTCCAACTCCGTCCTGCACTTGTATATAGTTTTCTGCCAATATGTTTGATATAAGGGT
Organism: Meconema thalassinum; assembly: GCA_946902985.2. Taxonomy (NCBI): domain Eukaryota; kingdom Metazoa; phylum Arthropoda; class Insecta; order Orthoptera; family Tettigoniidae; genus Meconema; species Meconema thalassinum. Next base: position 1,944,532,372 of record OX336388.2, read on the forward strand.
CGTCAGTCTTGACCTACCTATGAGTGTTTCCAGCTTATGTATCATCAGCTTTCTGTTTACCAGGTCAAAAGCCTTCGTAAAGTCAACAAAGACTACATAGAGTTTGCTCTTGGGTTTCTCTAGTGTTGTTGTTATGTGCCGTAATAGGCTTCCTGCAGCCATAGTTGTCGATCTATGCTTCCTGAATCCACATTGCTCTTCTGGTAGTATTGGGTCTATTTTTTCGTATATTCTCGCTGTCAATATTCCTGTTAGTAGCTTTAGGGCTGCGGATTCCAGCGCTACTCCCCGGTATGAATTTGGGTCGTCAGTACTCCCTTTTCCTTTGTAGAGTAGCTTGATGGTTGACTTCTTCCATTCGTTTGGTATTTGCCCGAGTTCCAAGCATTTGTTTAGTAGGGCCGTCCATATCGGTACCAGTTCCTCAGTAGTTTGTTTTAGATGCTCATTCCTTAGTCCATCTGGTCCGGGGGATCTATTATTTCTTTTCTTCTGTATGGCCATGGTGATCTCTTCTTCTTTGATGGGTTCTGACACATCGCGTTCTTCTGGGGGCCTGGTTTCGGGTCTAGTCTCCTTTGCACAGGTGACGTTCTTGATATGCTCCTCCCATGTCTCCAATGATATGTTTGGTTGGAAGCTATGGATCTTTGGCCTCAGGGAACGGTACGGGTCTGTTTCTGCTTCTGCAATGACCGCTCTTTGCGTCTCTTCTATGAAGTCCCTTTTTTTCTTTTTAATCAGTTCTTTGTAGGTTTTCCTGTGTTGTCGGTATTCTTCCAGTGCTTTGTTGTCTTTTGTGACTCTTATGTTGTGGAGTTTGCCTAGGGTTTCTTTCCTTTGAATAAAACACGACTCATCGAACCAAGGTTTAGCCTTTCTCCCGTGTGAAGGCGTGGTAGCTGCGCCGGTGATGCAGTCTTGTATCCAAGCTGCCGCCTCGTCGATTCCTCCCTCTTGGATGCTTTCCATCACCTTGTCTATGTCTTCCAACTTATCTCTAATTTTATCTCTGTTTAGAGTTTTGCTCACTCTGGTCGGTCCTTCTATAGTTTCCCCATCGCAGATCTCTCCATCTATTTCTAGGCTCACTGGTATATGCTTGCGTATAATAGCTCCCTCCGACCTAATTGTACTTGCGTTCCTTGTTTCGTGTGTTCCTCTTGTGCATATTAAGTCTATTGTGCTGGTCCCGTTGGGGCCTATGTACGTCCAGTCATGAGTTTTGTTCCGGATTTTAAAACCCTCTAGGCTTAGATAGTTGAAAACTTCTTCACTCTTTGCGTTTTGTTGATCCATTCTGCAGTTTAAGTCTCCGGCAAGGACAGTCTTTCTTCTTCCTGGGAATGTATTCAGTGCAGCTCCAAGGTGGTCTATTATGTCCGGGGCGGTCTGGTTGGGATTGAAGTAGGCTAGTTTTGAGATTAAGAATTTGTTCCGTACATGATCTTCCTTTTCGGAAATCTGCCTGGTATTCTCCAATCAGACGGTCTGTTTGTTTGTCAAGTCTAGTGAGCAGGGCTTTGGAGAAAATTTTATAAATAACTGGTATCAAGGAAATTCCTCTATAATTATTGATGTTGGTTTTATCCCCTTTCTTGTGCAGTGGATGGATTAGCGCACATTTCCAATCCTCAGGTATTTCTTCGGTGATCCAGATGTTCTCAATAATTTCCGGGCTACGTTCTCACCACCTATCTTCAGCATTTCGGCAATTATACCATCTTCCCCTGGGGCTTTATTATTTTTGAGTCCATGGATTATTTCTTTAATTTCTTCCAATGTTGGGGGTTCTGAATCTTGGTTGGATTTTTTTTTTCAAAGATGAGTTGTTCTTTAAGGGATTCACAGTTTAAAAGGTCCTAGAAATAATCTGCTAGAAGTTTGCAATTTTCTTGATTATTTGTTTCCAATGTCCCATCCGGGCGTTTGAAGCAAAGACTGGGTGCCTGATAATTTGATAATTCTTCTCTGAAGGTTTTGTAGAAGTTTCGTGTATTGTTTTTAGTAAAATCTTGTTCAATTTCAGCCAATCTGTAGTGATCGTACTTGCGTTTTTCAGATCTGATGATTTTAGAGGTTTGTTTCTGTACTTTGGTGAATTCGTGCCAATTTTGTTCCGTTTTGTGAGAATTCCAATTCTGCCAGGCTTTAATTCTGAAGTTTATAGCCTTGTCACAGGTTTCGTTCCACCACCTATGCTTGCGTTTCCTGGGCGGTGTGCCAATGTTTTGAGAAGCTTTCGAAAGTATATCTTTGAGTTCTAACCAGCCAGAAGAATCGTGAGTAGGGATACTTTCTTGGAAAGTACTGGCGTTCTGTTTAAGAAATTCTGGATCGACGCGCAGATTTTTTGTTATTTTTGGTTTGGACCTGTTTGGTTGAAATTTTACCTTGATTAAGAATAGATGGTGGTCAGAGTCAATGACTCCTTTCTTGACTTTGACATTCATAATTTCTTTTTGATTCTTTTTGGAAATAGCCACATGATCTATTTGAAATTCTCCTAAGTGAAAATTAGGGGATCTCCAGGTCTTTTTCTTGTGTGGAAGTGCTAGGAAATGTGTTGACATTAGTTTGAGATCAAAAGTTTTGCAAAAATCAAGTAATCTTTCTCCATTTTTATTAGTTCTATTGTGTGCTGGATATAGTCCTACAATGGTCCTGAATTTCCTTTCTCTACCAATTTGGGCATTAAAATCTCCCAATAAGATTTTTATGTGATGATTTGGAATGATGGCTGTAGTTTCTTCCAGCAGTTCCCAGAAGTCTTCCACCTTTTGTGGATCTTTACGATTGTAGTTGTTGGTGGGTCCATGCGCATTAATAAGCGTATAAGCTTTGTTTCCTGATTTAACGGACACTGTTGAAATTCTTTCAGAAGGAGAGGAAAAGTTAAGCACTGAGTTTATAATGTTTTTTTCTGACAGCGAATCCAGTGCCAAATTGTAGTGGCTTCATATGGAGGGAGATTGCTGGCTTGCCTTTATAAATTCTATAATTTCCTGATTCAAAATGATTATCATCCGTGTATCTGGTTTCCTGTAGTGCTAAAATTTGGATGTTGAAGTTATCCAACATGTCTGTTAATTGTTTTAACTTGCCAGTTTTCCGAAGTGTGTTGATGTTTAAGCTACCAATGAAAGTTTTGCATTTTGGGCGAAGAGATTTGGGAAGCTCCGATACATTCCCGCATGATGTTCTCGGTCCCCCAGAATCCGATGACTGAGAAATATAACTAGTAGTCTATGTCTACTAGGGCCTGGGGTAGTTATATTGTAGGTTGTTTCCATCATGCTAACAAGTTGAAAGTAGTGGGGACATCGATATATGTCGGTGTCAGGGTTTCAACTGAAGTAGTGAGCTTCAGAGGTTGCTGAAGATATTGTCAAGCTGTGCCTGTTTTTGGTCCGCGAGAGGTATTTTATTTCCCTCAAACCCTCCGGACAAGTTCGGCGAGCCTCCCTATCCGCCACCTGGGACGCGCCCGATAGGGGAACAGGCTGAAACCCCCACGGGATTGTTATTATATTATTATAATTATTATTATATTATGGCGTAAAACGGCGAGACAAAGCTAATTTTCAGCCCCTTGGTGTGGGAAACAAAACTCGGGGTCCCTCGTGTGATACGTCGTACGTAAGGTCTTTTATAGCTCTATGCTGAAAAATTATTCTCATTACTTCCTGTAACGAAAAAGTATGTTTATCTAATTAATTACAAAAGTTGTAAGTATGAGATTAAAACACTGAATTTGCATGGTCCACAAGCTTTATAAGTGTATTTAAGGGCGTCATCACGCGGATGGAGACTTCCAGCATTGTTATTTTGATTTTGCTTCAATGTATATTTAATTAATTTTAGGGTCTTCTTTTACACTACGTGTGTTGCTTATTGTATACGAGTGTTTCAATATTGATTTCATCTGAAGAAGGAGAGTTTTGGTGAATATAGCTTCAGAGTTGATTTGTTACTAATCTTCTAATTTTTGTCGTCCAATTTCCTCATCACGTAAGTCCTTGGTCCTTTCGATGTATGGTTTGCACCGCCAGATATGGTCATCTGAGTGATATGCTGTTCTGAATAGGGTTAGTTTGTCTCGCGGCCACAAGGGGTCTCAGTACTCGTATGAGTAGTTCTTATTTAAGTGTGGGTGAACATATATATTCTTAGGTGATATTTAATGTGTTTCTTTTTTGTATTCGATATTTCCCTAATCTAATGCACATATTATTATGAAGCTAGGATTCTAAGCGTTTTGCTGCGGACTACCATTATCTTCTTGAAATGTTTACTGTTCGACAAAATACTCAAGGCTAATACAATTAAAAATGTATTAATTAGATTAATAATGCATACAAAGACTAAAATAGGCTCCTTAAAAAGTCAGCTATATTAGCGAAATTTCAGGATTAATCTATTATATGCAACAAGCTACAATACAATTTTTGATCAGATAAAAAGCTCGCTCAAGGACTTTGAGTGGCAATAATATTGCTCATTACAACAACGACATTCCTCCGGGTTGCACGCTGATGAAGATAGCATTGTTATGTCGAAACATGTACGTTTAAAATATATTGTTAAACATCATTTCATAGTATTGGCAAGAGGAGTGTGATGGCGCAGTGGCTTAGCTGCTCGTCTTTCACCTGGACAGCCGGAGTTCGAATCCAAGTGACAGTGGGGTGGAATTTTCAACTGATAAAATCACGTGGCGTCAAGAAGGGCATCCGGCCTTAAATCCCCGGCCAAATCCAAAATGAGCCTGTTTGGCTCCGGCGACCCAAATTAATTGGAAAAGCCGAAGAAAGAAAAAATAATCATAGAATTGGCAAGGCGGATTACACAATACATAATCATATTTTACCATTAGTCAATACGGATAAAACTGTGACCAATTTTATATGATTAACGTATACGCATTTTATAAACTGTAATTCAAGTGCTACTTAAATGACCTTGGCAAAGAGGATTATGTCGTATGTCACTGCAAGGAGAGTGAATCATAACCGGTATCTCCATGTGTAGCGCACTCGCAATTCGTGGGCCTCACGTCCGCTTTCTCACGCCCTTTAACTTGAGCTATCTGTTTTAAGGAGTTCAGAGAAGTCCAGAGCAGAAAGGTCGAACGTATGAAGCAACATGTGTTCGATTTGCGTTCTGGAAAGATTGAGGTTACTGCTGCTGGCACAAACAGTCGGTTTCTTAATTAATTGTGGACAAGTTGTTCGCAACAGATCGTTATCATTACACCGTAGGACAGAACAACATTACAAGCTGTGCTGTGCGTGTCTATGGCTATTGTTTTTTTAAAAGGATCTGGTAGGCTGGATAACTGACATTGCCTCCTCTTGCCCACGAATTAGACTTGGTAATAAGTGTTGTCCTGTTACTCGATTAATAACCGATTAAACGACCAATCGATTAATTGTTATTTGTAGCAGTTAATCGATTTTCTGCTAATCGAAGAATCAATTAATTGATTAGTAGACACGAGATAAGAACAGAAGTTTAAATCAGATCGCATCGCTTAAGTTGAGTTAAGATTATTTTCGGAATGATATATACCAATTGTAGCCTCCGTAGCGTAGCGGTCAGCATGGTTAGCTGCCACCCCGGTGGTCCTGGGTTCGATTCCCGGCTCTGCCACGAAATTTGAAAAGTGGTATGAGGACTGGAATGGGGTGTACTCAGCCTCGGGTGGCACAAATGAGTAGAGGGGGTTCGATTCCCACCACAGTCATCCTCGAAGTGGTTTTCCACTTCGTCTTCGGGGAAATGCCGGGATGGCACCTACTGTAAGGCCACAGCTGCCTTTTTCCCACTTCCTAGCCTATCCATCCCAATATTCCCTTCCCTTCCCATCCCTCATGAGGCCCATGTTCGCTTTGCTGGTGAGGTTGCCTGGATGAGGTGCTGATCACACCTCCTCAGTTGTATCCACACCGATCAGATGTTCCCCAGCTCTAGAACACTGCCTGTAGAGGCGGTAGTGGTGATTTCCCTCGCTGAGTCCATGAAAACACCAACCTGGAGGGTAAAATCGATTTTAAATATATATATATATACCAATTTATAAAAGTTATTTTATACGTAAATATACAAAGTGTCCTTCCTTGTTCATGTTAACAATAGCCAAATAAGAGTAAGTGCCAGTGGAAGGACAAACATCAATCTAAATGGGAAGGGTTTCAAAAAAAGAAAACGAAGAGTTTTCAGCAAAAATTTTGAATTCTTGTTCAATGTTTACAATTTGAGATATGAACACTTTTGATTTACTTGGTTTTCGTTTAGATTTCACAAAGAAAGTACATTATTTAACAAGATGATCAGTAAAACACATATAGCCTACTTTCTCCTAAATGTATGAGTATAGTTATAACTCGTTGTTATTATCAAAGAGTATAATAGAACTATTCTTTGTTTAAGACCTTAGAAACGATTTACCACTACCAAACGCCACAACCTAGATAAAAACTGCTACCATCATTGAAGAAAGAAAGATAAGAAGTATCTAAAGAATGTTATGGATCTGGAGACATAATCGACCGGACTGGCGGCGTGGCTCAGCGGTAACGTTCTCGCTTGCTGGACCGTATGTTTCAGGTTCGTATCCTGGCGCAGTCAGCTGGCATTTGAGGGAGCACAAATGCGAGGGAGCCATGTTAGTAGTTTTACTGGCAAGTTAAAGATCCCCTTCGGGACAAAATTCTGGCACCCCGGCGTCTCTAAAAGCAACAGTAGTTAAAAGGGACGTAAAACCAATAACATTATTATTATTATTATTATTATTACATAATCGGCCTGACGCGGGCAACATCCAACTTTGAGTTGAGGCATGTCTTTACACGTCTGGCTGCGTATGACTTTCACAACCCTAATTGAATTAACAAATCTTTCCATGACCCTACAGAGACGTGTGTATACCAACTATGTGGATATTTTCGATTGCTATTTGGCTGAAATAAAAGTATTAATTAATATCCTGAACTAGCACCAACGGTAGAGTTCAGATACTATGTGAAATCGTTTTGTTCTTTACTTCAATTAACATTTTCAAATAACGCACAATTGGCTATTACAAACCCTTTAAAATAAAAAGTAAAAATGTATCGTAGTATCATCTTGTCGTTCTTCAAATTCGATGCGCATAGAATGCCAATGGTATAGTAATCAATGGAGCCCCACGTAAACTAGTCGTGACATCTAGTGGTGAAATATCGAACAATATAATCCTAACAGAGCGAGTGCATTCTAGCGGCCAGAAGAAGAAACTTTTCAATAAAATCTGGAAGTTAATAAGTAGGTTGGCAGCTAGATGTCTCGAGTAAATCTGCTGGCGAATTATGTTTTAATTAATTATATATTTTACACCATAATATGCACAATATAACGCTTAATTTTAAAACATCTGAGTCATTACAAAACAATAAACATATAACATTTCAAGCAAAAAACCTAGCTCTGATCGGGTTTGAACCATAGGCATTTGAGCGATAGGCTAACGCTCTACCACTGAGCTAATTGTGTCAACGAATATCGATCTATTAAAAATGACTTACATAGAACTTGTTAGCAAATAGTGATTTATACTAAACGATTTCATCACTGGAGTATATTATTTATATATAAAGCATTTCATACAAAGTTTATTTATTTTGTATCAGTACGCTATATTGCATGCAATACTCAAATTAGTGAAATATAAGTCAGGCACAAGATATCCGCTGCCATCTTGTCTTATTACTGAATCAGCTCAGCTTTTTAAAATCACGTCTGCACTATAGTATTACAAAATAAACTTTTAATTTCGAACGTGCCTCTTCCTTTAGAACAGTTAAAACGAGTCTCGGCTCGATAATCGGAACTGGTGGGTCCCATGATATGGATTATAAAGTTTGCATAATTCGCACGGCCGCCATCCTGAAATGGTATGGCGGACGACCTTGTAGTTTGGTCACAAGACGCATCCTATACGAAGGTATGTTGTTACCAAATTTGGTAGAGATCGGATGATTTGGTTAGTCATTATTTGATTTTACGTTTTGAACGTTTGAGTGGCCACCATTCAGTTTTAGTAAAGATGGCGGCGATATAAAACATGACACTGAGGTGTCCTTTGCTAGTGCTACCTTTGTACCAAATTTCGTTCAATTCGCATTCACCGTGTTCAAATTGATAGGGGGGGGGGGGGACATACATTCAGAGTACACACACTCACACACACACAGACACACACACACATAGACTCACACACACACATATACACACACACAGACTCACACACACACACACAGACAGACACACTTTTTTCGCCCTGTGTTGATCTCATAAGTCTACTTTCATTTTTTGCAAAAATCGAAAGTAGGCTAAAAATAAATGATACCGGTACAATATACTTTAATTAATTAAATGTCGATTTTGCTTCTGCGAGAGCGTAGTGAAAGGAGTGAATTAGATCGATTAATTGATAAAACAAGAAATAAATTATTCGACCAACCGATTAAACTTCCAATCGATTAACTATTATTTGTAGCAACTAATCGATTTTTCTGCTTCGATTAATCGATTATTCGAGAACTTAAATACATCGACTAGAAGTCCTAGCCCTAATGCGAAGCGAGTGATATGCAACAGATGAATGAAGAATGTCTTGTTGTTGCTGTTGATTCATTTAGGAGCTTTGCGACATCGTGGCAAGGTACTTGAGTGTGTGTGTGTGGAATCAGGCTGATAACCTGTGTCAATGTGTTTGTTGGCTGTAGCACTGTGAGTATTTGTAACTCAGACTAGGATTTGGAAGGGAGCGATCGTGACCTTAAGCTAGGAACCATTCCGGCATTTGCCTGGAGTAGACGTGGGAAACCATTGAAAAGCTCTTGTAGGGCAACTGAGATGTGAATCAAAAACATGTCCTCAGCTTTGCCTCACGAGGCTGAAACTACCCCGTTGGACACCTCAGACTGGAATTAAATTAGTTGACAGAGCTGTGATTCGAAACCAGGCCCTTTGCATTCGGAGTCTCAATTTGAACCCCAAGACAACAGAAGAAGCATACTGATAACATGTGAAAATGTGGTGACTGTAGTAGTGTGAGCATACTGAACGTGTATGTCTACGCATGCCCTTTTTCAACAGGGTCGGAGATGCGATGAGTTCCTACGCGGAGAGTGGTTATTTTTACGGTCGGGTATCCTTCCTAACGTCATAAGAGGATTTAATGAGAGATGAAATGAATGAAGAAAATAATAATAATAATAATAATAATAATATCGTATGGCCTCGGTTGCCGGGTTCAAGCTTTGTTATTTGACACCCAAAGGGTAGCTTGCATGTCGAATTTCGTTGTTCCTTTAAGCACTACGAAAGTCAAGAAGGTTAGATATCTAAGCTCCTTGACCACTATAGCGCTTTCTAGTAGAGAAATGAGGAACTTTGAGTCGGCGGAAACTCCCAAGATTAATTTTGCCATTACGAACACGACCTACTGAATTCAAATGGGTTCTTTTACATGCCAACATCGCATGACATGGTGTCGTAATTTTTGCCTCCTTTCAAAAATCACTTACCACGGCCAGGAGCGAACCTGCAAGCTTGGGGGTTAGCAGACCGACACGTTGACCAGTCACCCACCGTGACAAGCTAAATGAAAATGAAACTAGATCATGAATTGGGAGAATGTACCGTTTTGCCATTTGCCTGGAATTGAAAACGGGAAGCCATGGAAAACCGAATAGTGTGTTTTGAAACCCTTCGTCAGGTGAGTCCTCAGATACCATGATCCCATGGCCTAGCACTGCGCCGTGGTGGGCGTAGCTATCGCTTTCAATAATAAAGAATAAGACATTTGTTTGTCAAAAATACTTACGGTAGCTTTCTTTTTAAACTACTTTTGCAACGATTAAGCAATATGTCATCTTCCCATTTTCGAGGAATTGCTAGAAACAGAAATAGGCTATATTACATTGCATCGATAGCATAAATACACATTAAAATATATCCACAGCTGCTACATAACAATTAACAATGTTATTCTTTTGAAAACCGTACACATCCCTATTTTTAGTCACGAGCAACAATGACTATAGTATACTGTAGGCCTATATAAAGTAGTGATTTCGTTTTCAGATCAAAATACTCCTCATATATGTAGCATTCGTTATTGCATACTAATTGATCATCAACTTCTAGCGTTTAGCACATTCTGTACTACTACTACGGCCACTAGACTGCGCCACTTGTCAGTCATTCATAGCAAGCAATTTATTCGTTGGATAAAGTTTTTCGAACATGATTATGTGCTGACATAGATATTTACTTAATTGATAGTCACAAATGCAAGCAGCAATAACACAACAGTGTGTAATAGTATTTGGGCCCGGAGATTTATGAAAAAATGCACTTAAAACACGCAAGCAAGTATTTACAAAAATTTGGTGAAATATATACAAAATAAAACAATATGAACTTAAACAAGTCACTGTATTCAAATTGAAGGCATTTAGAAGTCTTCAATGTCACAGGAGCAAAATTACACTCTTTGTCAATCAAAATAAGTTTATGGGCTGAGAATGATGTATTTACAACAGACGAAGTGATTGCACTATATTTACCCAAGGGATGAAGGTTCACATCCTTCATTTGGCAAAGATACCCAAACTCCACTCAACTATTGGTGCTGACTATCTTAGTCACTACAGGGGAGACAAATATGTAGTCTAGATGTTTCATTATCGATTTCAAACCTCATTGTTTCCCACTACAGTTTAATATCTTCTCCAATTTTGTCTTGTGCGGAATTCAATGGGCAATTTGCTTTATGAACGAGTTCAAGTGAGTCGTGAAGAACTGCACGAAACGATTGTAAGCTCATAATGGCTTCAATTAGATCTGCATGGATGAAATTCGCATGTAGAAAAACGGTATCTCTTTCAATTTTGTTAACACACCCCTGGCACTACAGCACGTGAAGGGCCTAGGCCTACCAAGCGACCGCTGTCCAGCCATTTGGCCTGCAGAGTGCAGATATTGGGGTGACGCGTGATCAGCGCATCGGGTCCCCTCGGCCGTTAATCTTGGTTTTCGTGATCGGGGAGCTGCCTCACCGTCAGACAGATACTCGATTGTCCTCACGAGGCTGAGTGCACCCCGTTCCAGCCCTCACGTCAGTTTCTAAAATCCTGACGGAGCCGGAAATCGAACCCGGAGCCTCCGGGTGAGAAGCAGGTGCGCTACCCCAACACCACGCGGCCGGTCAATGTTGTTAAATATGCTGAAATATTAATTCATAATAAATACTTTTTAGACATCTCATACGATTGAATGTCTGTAATACATTAATTCTTATTAGCTAACATCAATACGCTCAATCGCGGTATATAAATACTAGTTTCCTCTGGACGCGTAGACTTTACATAGTATGTTTAATTTCACACATACAGTATACTGTATGCTTAAATATGCTGTTATGTTTATAATATTCAATAACTTTAATAACACACAATATGCGTTTGCATGTGCTTATCGACAGTGAATGCAACACTGATTCATTCAACCCAACAACAAGGTTTTCAACCTTGGTTACTTATTCAAAGTGACGCGGACTACTAGGCTATATAGGCCTACTCCTTTAGATAAATTCTAGACACATGGTCTTCCGTCTGGAAAACTGAAACTATTAGTTGCCCACTCAGATCTACCATTCTGCGCGTCAGATTCTCTGTCAGATCAGAATTCTAAAAGAACTTTCTGGACTTTTTAATAGTTCTGTAAAATAATATCAAAACTTCTCAAAGCCACCTAATGAAACCAGAAAATAATCTGATGAATCAATATGCCAGCTTCACAAAAGTCCACATACATTTACTGATATTGAGGCTATATATTCCATCCCCTAGCATTGTTTTTGGTTCATTTCAGTTAAGTTCCGGACACTTGTTGCGTTAAGGCATCAGGCACCCACTCCCTGTGGTCTCAGGGTATGTGTTGAGCTCCAGTCTAAAAATGCTGGGATTTATTCCCAGCTCTGTCAATAAATTTAATTCTGCTCTGAGTGTTGGATTTGAAAATTGAGGTCAGATAGGTCGAATTCCACCTCAACTGTCCTTTAACTGGATTTCCATGGTTGCCCACTTCTAATCCTTCAGGGGCGTGGTGGCACAGCGGTCAAGCTGTTGGCCTCTCACCAAGGTGGATTGGGTTCGATTCCCGGTCAATGCATGTGAGATTTTCGAAGTGAAATGCCATGTCCTGTGGTTCGGACTCCACGTAAAAAGGAGGTCCCGTGGCTCATAATCACAAGATTCACGGTCAAGTAAAACTACAATCTTCCTGCCTTTCACTTCTAATCCAAGAAAATGCTGAGATGGTATCTACTTGAAGACCACGGCTGCCTCCTTCCAAATCCTAGCATCAGTTACAAATATATACGTGTGTATATATGTATATACGGTATGTTCTTCTTCTTCTTCTTCTTCAATCCATGGATTGTTCTGCGGCAGTTCTCCAGTCGGCTCTATTTATAGCTTATCTCTTCATAGTTTCTGCATCCTACATGAGACATGATTTGCTGTACATATTGTAGGCGTGGTCTTCCTCGACATCCTTTGCCTTCAACCAATGCCTCCAATACCGTTTTCAGCGGGCTATCGTGTCTCAAAATATGTCCTATCAGTCTAGTCCTAGTAAAACGATCACAATGACACAGGTTATCTGACATATTACACACACCCAAGTACACAGGACTAGATGACCACAATGTCACAAATCCCCAAAATAATCAACAACCACTGATATTTGGTAACTTGTCTTATGCTGGTAAGTAGTTATGGGGCGAAGTAACAAGACATCCTGTGGAAATCAAAGGGAGCAAGAACTTCTTGTTTGCTCGCTTGTTGGGTTTGCGACTGATCAGTCCATCCCGGTCACATCGAAAAAGCGGTAACACTTGTCTATTTATAAATTACATTTTACTGGAGCAAACTAAAAGATTTTCAAGGAGAAAAGCCTACTCTGTTTTCCAGACTATTACAAACATGTCTGCAGACGTAAACTGGCAAGGAAGCAGACTTGGGAAGGACAGACGTTTACCGTATGTCCTTGTGTGAATTCCGATTATCCGAGATAATGAGAACCGATCGCACCTCGGATAACTGAGAACTTGAAAAATAAGGATGCCCAAGGTCATTTCAGAAACAAATTACGTGTATGTGTACATAAAACGTCTTACCAATTACTGTATATGATCCAATAGGCCTATCCCATTTCAGCCTCATCTCTTACCTTAGTGAAATATTTACCATTGTATGAATACAAAAATACCCCGCAATATAGCCCTGTTCGTTAAATCACGCACCACGATCGCGGCAAGGAATCGCAGCAAACCAAGCAAATGCCGCGATGGTAACTTATTTTAAGTCCAGGGGCACCTACCTCATCCCTGTCACTAATATAGCTGCACACACTACTACACTTATCACAGAAACACACGTTATCAGACAAGTTCACATCTCACTCAAATACACGAGGCCGATGACCAAGATGTTCCAAGCCTCTAAATGAATTAAACTACAACACCAATAAGACAAATAACAATAGAGTAACACAGGAGGTTGCAGTAAACCTAAAATTCGTATTGCTGTACAGCAGTTCCATTATAATATGATTGACTTACTGGATCTTACACTATTCATATTTACCACATAATTATGCAAAATGCATTTGAGGCCATTGTATTACTACCATCCGCATCGTGTTGTATACAATCATCGAACAAGCCCCACAATTCACACGTCATTACAAATATCTTATTTACCGTACTTGGTGAGCTTTTATAGTTTCTTAGTTATGTTAAACACTTAAGCACACACTTAAAATGTAACCGAGTTGTCATTGTGGGCATATACCAGGTGAATCTGCTGCCCCTAGCTTGCCACGGTGGGTGAGTGGTCAACGTGTCGGTCTACTAACCCCAAGCTTGCAGGTTCGCCCCTGGCCATGGTAAGTGATTTTTGAAAGGCGGAAAAAATTACGACACCATGTCATACGTTGTTGGCTTGTCAAAGAACCCATTTGAATTCAGTAGGCCGTGTTCATAATGGCAAAATTAATCTCGGGATTTTCCGCCAACACGAAGTTCCTCATTTCTCTACTAGAAAGCGCTATAGTGTTCAAGGAGCTTAGATATCTAACCTCCTTGACTTTCATAGTGCTTCAAGGAACAACGAAATTAGACATGCAAGCTACCCTTTGGGTGTCAAATAACAAAGCTTGCAACCAGCATCCAAGGCCATACGATATAATTTTAAAAAAAGCTGCCCCTAACATTGTTTTATGCAGCCCAACTAACGTGGGTTGTTAGGAAGGTCAACATTTCTCTGCCTGCATCCCGTATGGTATTAATTCACTGCAAGCATATCCCGCAAACGATACTGAACTCTTATTATTTTTCCCTAGTATTAGTCTGTAGTCACATCGAGCGAAAAATAATAGAGTTCAGTATCGTTTGCAGGTTATGCTTGCAGTGAATTAGTACCATACAAGCAGAGACATATCGACCTTCCTGATAACATCGCTGGTTGGGAACCATAAAACATTATTATTAAAGGCAGTTGATTCACCTGGTATACTGAGCTGATTTGCGGCTGTTCCTGTCCCAACGTCCACTTCACAACTCGTCTCATTGTCCACAAATCAGCTAAGTATACAAAACCACATTGTCAACTCAGTCACATTTAATTGTTTGTTTAACCTAACTAACTACAAAAGTTCGCCAAGTAAATATGATATTTGAAAAGTAACAGTTAATAACAAAACAGTCTAAAACGCAATCACTTAAATTGATCGCTACGGTAGAAGTTAACGATTCAAAAAGGTTTCACACTTACACACATACAAAGTACTAAATAAACGCAACATTTTAGAAGTGTAATAGACCAACGGAACAAAAAACAAGATGCTCAGTAAAGAACATATAGCCTACTTTCTCCTAAATGCATGGGTATTTTTATAACTCATTGTCCTTTTCAAGGAGTATAATTGAATGTTGGTTGTAGTAGCTTGTTGAAATACAGCGTGTTATACGGATAATAAACATGAATATGAGGTGCCCTTTCCGAGTGCTACCTCTGTACAAAATTTCATTCAATTCGGTTTCACCGTGTTTGAATTGATATGGTGAATTGATTTGCACACATACATGGCCACCATATGCAATCTGTTGGACTGATGACCTTGTAGCTTGGTCAATGAACGCTTCTCGCATAAAAGTATGTTGATGCAAAATTTGGTAGAGATCAGATGATTAGTTGGTCGTAATTTGATTTAAGCGTTTAACATTAGGGTGGCCGCCATTACGTTTCCGTCAAGATGGCGACGATATAAAACATAACACTGAGTTGACTTATCAAGTGCTACCTCTGTACAAAATTTCCTTCAATTCGGTTTCCCCGTGTTTGAATTGATAGGGGAAAATGATTTGCACACATACATGGCCGATATCTGCAATATATTGAGCTGATGACCTTGTCGTTTGGCCAAATATGCTTACCACATAAAGGTATGTTGTTGCAAAATTTAGTAGAGATCAGATGATTAGGATATTCGTAATTTGATGTAAGCTTTTACATTTGGATGGCCGCCATTACGTTTTCGTCAAGATGGCGGCGATATGAAACATGACACTGAGGTGCCCTTTAATAGTGCTACCTCAGTACAAAATTTCGTTCAATTTGGTTTCACCGTGTTTGAATAGATAGGGGGAATCGATTTGCACACATACATGGCCGCCATCCGCAAATTAATGGGCTGATCACCTTGTAGTTCGGTCAAATAATTCTTCGTACATAAAGGTATAATGTTACAAAGCTTGATATAGATCAGATGATTAGATTGGTCGTAATTAGATTTAAGCTTTTAACATTAGGGTGGCCGCCATTACGTTTCCGTCAAGATGGCGACGATATAAAACATAACATTGAGTTGACTTATCAAGTGCTACCTCTGCACAAAATTTCCTTCAATTCGGTTTCACCGTGTTTGAATTGATAGGGGGAAATTATTTGCACACATACATGGCCGATATCTGCAATATATTGAGCTGATGACCTTGTCATTTGGCCAAATATGCTTACCACATAAAGGTATGTTGTTGAAAAATTTAGTAGAGATCAGATGATTAGGATGGTCGTAATTTGATGTAAGCTTTTACATTTGGGTGGCCGCCATTACGTTTTCGTCAAGATGGCGGAGATATGAAACATGACACTAAGGTGCCCTTTAATAGTGCTACCTCAGTACAAAATTTCGTTTAATTTGGTTTCACCGTGTTAGAATAGATAGGGGGAATCGATTTGCACACATACATGGCCGCCATCCGCAAATTATTGGGCTGATCACCTTGTAGTTCGGTCAAATAATTCTTCGTACATAAAGGTATAATGTTGCAAAGTTTGATAGAGATCAGATGATTAGATTGGTCGTAATTTGATTTAAACTTTTAACATTTGGGTGGCCGCCATTACGTTTTCGTCAAGATGGCGGTGATAGAAAACATGACACTGGGGTACCCTTTGCTAGTATTATCTCTGTACCAAATGTTGTTCAATTCTGTTTCACCGTGTTTGAATAGATAGGGGGAATCGATTTTCACACATACATGGCCGCCGTCTGCGAACTATTGGGCTGATGTCCTTGTAGTTTAGTCAAAAGACGCCCTACATATGAATATGAATATGAAAATTTGGTAGAGATCGGATGATTTGGTTAGTCATAATTCGATTTTAGCTTCGAACATTTGGGTGGCCGCCATAACGTTTCCGTCAAGATGGCGGCAATATAAGACATGACACTGTACCAAATGCCGGCCCCGTGGTGTTGCGGTAGCGCGCCTGCCTCTCACCAGGAGGCCCAGGGTTCGATCTCCACCTCCGTCAGGGATTTTAAAACTGACTTGAGGGTTGGAACGGGGTGCACTCAGCCTCGTGAGCTGTCTGACAGTGAGACAGAGCCCCGATCACGAATACCAAGATTAACGGCCGAGGGGACCCGACGCGCTGATCACGCGTCACCCCAATAGCTGCAGGCCAAATGGCTGGGCAGCGGTCGCTTGGTCGGCCTTAGCTCGTCATGGGCTGTATAGTGCCAGGGGTTGACTTTTTTTACTGTACCAAATTTCGTTCATTTCGGTTTCACTGTGTTCGAATTGATAGGGGAGGACAGACACATAGACTCACACAATTTTTCGCCCTGTGTTGATCTCATAAGTCTATTTTCATTTTTTGCAAATACAGTAGCCTCTCACAAATCCGGACCTCAAAAATCCGGACTCCGGCAAATCCGGACCGCTCAAAAAATATTTTTTGTAATACAAAATCAGTAAAATGTAGGTAACGTGATGCTTAAGCGCCTTCAATTTCTCCGCTCTAGAGTTAGGAGTAGGAACAAGTACAGTTTCAGATTGGAAGAAGAATCGCGGACAGATAGAAAAATGGTGTTCCTCTCAATCCAGTGGAAGTGCGATTAAAATTAGAAAAAGCATGCATAAAGGCAAACATGTAGAAGTTGAAGAAGCATTGTTCTTGTGGCATGAACATTTAAGAGGTAAAGGGGTTCCTATTACGGGGCCTATGCTTCAAGAAAAGGCGTTGCATTTCAAAAAAGAAATTGAAGGTGAAGATGGTGAGTTTACAGCAAGTGAAGGTTGGCTTGATCAATGGAAGAAACGATTTGGTGTTCGTAAACTGTCAATAAGTGGGGAGGCATTATCAGCCAACAAAGATGCTGTTCCTGAATTCAAGCATGTGTAAGTTTGTTTTTACACACTGTTTCTGATGATTTATTTTCATTTATTTTGCATACTGTAGTACTGTAATGTAAATTCTTAAGTCTTATTAAAGTTGTTCAATACTATTAACCATCTATTTTTTCTACCCCTGTGTTCAGTTAATTGCAGTTCAGAACTGTTTTATGCGAGTAACAATAAAGTACACATATCGGCACGGAGTGGCGGCGATCGCGGCACGCAAACCACTGCCGCGACCGACGTCACTCTGTCTCCGGGAAATCCGGATTTTTCGGAATCCGGATCGGCCGTCCGCCACATTGGTCCGGATTTTCGAGAGTCTACTGTATCGAAAGTAGGCTAATATAATGGGTTAAAAACAGACTCATTACAAAGTTCAACTACTACCACCTCGACCTATGGAGGTACCCGCTAGAGAATTCGCTCTCAGTTACGCCGAAAAGTACTGGCATTTTGGAAGAGTCAGTGGCCAACTGACCCACTGCCCAATAAACTGAGAGCGATCAGGCGAACTACTCGTGTGTGGCGGAACTCTTTCCGGTTACGGTGGGAGTCCGTCATTTTGTGTAGGCTGAAGTTAGGTCATGCAAGATCCAAGCACTCGTACTTAATGAGAGGGGAATACAGCCAATTTGTACCTGTGGTACCGTATTCACCATGGACCACGTTTTAACCGAATGTGTGGATCTTGCTGACTTACGAAGAAACCTTGGTTTGCAGATGACACTCAAACTTATATTAGCCGATGACGTGGTGGCTGCTGATCTCGCCATCCGCTTTATAAGTGAAGTTGGATTAAGGCCAGCAATCTAAATTTTCCAGTGTACATTGACTCAAAGACTTGTTCTTTTGTGCATTTTGAATTTTTGTTTTTCCGTAATTTTTGTTTACTATTATAATTATTAGTTTTATTTATTTTTTGTTTTATTAATTTTCGATCTGTCATATTTAAGTGTCTACCTCTAAATTCTTAATTTCATTCAAAATTTGTATACTTTAATCTGTGTTTAAAGGGGCAGATGACCTCGTAGATCCGCCCCTTAAAACCTCAATAAATAAATAAATAAATAAACAAATATATAAATAACTTAAGTTTAATTTAAAACTTATGTAGCATAATACATACAGAATGTGTTAGGCTTATATACAGCGAGGCCCTTCCCTATAGAACGGAGGTTTGATTGCCCTCAGGGTGAGTTAGTCACCGCCACTTGACTAGCATTTAGCGATAACACAAGAGCAGGACGGGAAGATACGGGGCAGGCAAGATACCTTAGTTGAGATAATTAAAACTCGTGTTGAAGTGCTGTAGGCTGTCTCGTATCCAGTGATTATTAAGTACGTTAAAAAGTGTAAATGTGTTAAACTAGTTGGGCGCTACGATGCTGCTAGTGCCAGTGCCTTGCTCGACAGGCTGCTAACCACAGTGCCCCCGGCCGTCACACGGCGCCTGCGAGGCTCCGTTCGATAGCGAAGGGTCTCAATGCATATATCCACTGAACATAATTCAAACCTCAGTGAGCAGAATCTGATGATTTTCAGTTGACGAACATCCAAGCATCCAATTTAGCCCCCCATTCTGTGAGAAGTGTTTTATTAAGTGTACGGCTTCGGTGGCGTAGTAGGTAGCAACAATGCCCAAGACCGCGGGTTCAAACTCGGCCGAAGTCTTCGGATTTATTAAGAGCGTTAAAAATCCCTCAGTATGCCTTCCTTCGGAGCGGAAGTAAAGCCGGCGGTCCCATGTCAGAGCCTAGATTTATGACATGAAAAAGAACCTTCCACTAACAACACTTGTGGAAGCTAAAACGTGTAGGTTAGTTTGATAACGCTATATTAGTTCCAACGTTCACCACCAGGTACTGGCTGCGATGGCATCTAGTAACCAAGTCTGCAGCTAGGTGTCGTGGACGGTAGCATTTGGTGGCAAAGGTAGGAACTACTTGAAAAATTGATCGTTTGCAGTCCTTATATCTGAATCACAGATAACACACACTAATACAGCCATCACAATTAACACCGGTTATCAGACAATTTCTACACAAACCCAGGGCTACATGACCGCGTTGTCACAGCCCCTAAACTGAGTATTTCAGGAACTAGGAAGTTAATTGTAACTCCCCTCCCAACACTCGTGTTGACCGACTGAAAAGCTTCTACTAATTGATTACTTAGGCAACACTGAGAACTTGTTTCTAATATTTCAAAGAGAACCAGTGACAAGGCTACCCACTGGTGGGAATACTTGAGTCAGTAACTGAGTGTAGCTGTAATGTTGTCAGGTCTATTCGTTATGGCTGGGCGCTCCGCTAACCCCACCCCTTCACCTTTGACCTCACTCATTATGTAACCCACGCAACTCGAGCTGTGTGGTACTGCAATCAACTTTCCCAGCGCGCACTATCTGGCCAGCAGACTAAAACTAATTCACTTTACGACGTCGTGACCTTGTAGTCCAGTGTACTTCGGTGTGTATGTGTGTGAAATCTGCCTGATAACCTGTCTATCCTGTATTGTTGTTGTTGTTGTTGTTATTGTTTGAGTCTTCAGTCTTTTGACTGGTTCGATGCAGCACTCCATGTCTCACTGTCCTGAGCTAATCGTTTCATCTCTACATAGCTACCACACCCTACATCCGAGGCAATCTGTTTTACATATTCTAACCTTGGTCTACCCCTACAGTTCTTGTCCTCGACCCTTCCTTCCATAACTAAGCTTGCTATTCCTGGGTGTCTTAATAAGTGCACTACCAACCTATCTCTTCTCTTCATTATCAGTCGCCAGAAATATCTCTCCTCTCCCACTAGTCTTAATACCTCTTCGTTTGTAACCCTATCCACCTATCTAATCTTCATCATTCTCCTGTAACACCACATTCCAAACGCTTCAATTCTCCTGTTTTCTGTTGCACCAATAGTCCAAGTTTCACTTCCATAGAGTGCCACGCTCCAGACAAAGGCCTTCAAAAATGACTTCCTAATACCTAAATCTATATTCGATGTCAACAGATTCATTTTCTGTAGAAATGCTTTCCTTGCCTGAGCTAACCTATTTTTTATATCCTCTTTGCTTCGTCCATCATTAGTAGGATATGTGTATTTGTAATTGTGACTAGGGTTGGGTTTCTCAGCTACCATATCCTACTGTATACTTTCCGTCAGTCCTGCTTTTGTCCAATTCGCATACATGTCTTAAAATATCTGTGGTACCCGATATAAAGTTTAATATCTTTCCACACTCATTACACTGGCTAAATGTCTTAGTTGCATCTTTACAAACACTCGAAGGTTTTTCTTATACAAGACTACAACCGTCTTTCTTTAATAATAGACTGGCCGCGTGGCTCAGCGGTAACGTTCTCGCCTACTGGTCCCAAGGTTGCAGGTTCGTATCCTGACGCAAATGCGAGGGAGCCGTGTCAGTAGATTTACTGGCACGTTAAAGATTCCCTTTGGGGCAGAATTCTGGCACCCCGGCGTCTCTAAAACCCAGAGTAGTTAAAAGGGACGTAAAACCAACAACATTATTTTTATTGCTTTAATAATTTTAGTTTTGCACTTTGCAATATCTCCTTGACAGTAGATTTTCCATTTACTTGCTGTATCACAACTTACTGTACACACAATAGTAACTGCTGAAACACAACAAATACAAAATACACACAACCAAGTAACACCGTAACAGGTTCTGATAAACTTCACATGTTATGGAGATCCCATGATAGGCAGACTTCGAACTGAGCTAATGTTTAGGGCTGGACTCAAGCACAGTGTGGCTGGTGGCGGAGTATTCAGGCGAAGGTAATGTAGGTGCAGTATGTGGTGTGCTTCTCTGATTCTAGCACAGGCACAGTATTACAGATTCCATACAGACCAGAGTACACAGAGTTGTGCCCAAGATGAAATTACAACTAATTTTTTATCGTATTTGGTACTAGCATCAACTTATGATTGAAAAAGGTGGACTTGTGTAAATGCTATAAAAGTGAAATTCGCTGTGGCAATATTTTGTTTTGTTAAAAAATGTAATCATTGTTATAATGTGGATTTTTGGTCCATTCCAAAATGAAAACTATAAATGCAATTACATATTTAAGAGATTTCTATCTAATGAGTTAGTTACTACGAGTTGTTCAACGCGATAACGTAAGCCCAATTAAGTTGTCAATGCAACCGTCGGTCTCTATCTTCAGATCATCATATAATTTCGAAATAATAACCATAATGAAAATTCTGTGCCAAGTCTTGAAGTAAATTTTTTCTCGGCCTTTCTTCCCCATAATTTTCCCTTCCGACAGATCGGTAATAAAGGTATTATGTAGCAGTATGTGGCCAATGAATTTAGCTCCTCTTCTTTGTATCGTTCCCTTAAGTTCTCTCTTTCTTTGGATTTAATGCAGGGCGTTTTTTTTTTGTTCTCTTTCCAATTCATTAAATCCTTAGCATTTGTCTCAATACCCACATCTCAAACGTTTCGAGTCACTTCCAATTCTAATCTCTGATTGTCCAAGTTTCACATCCATAACCGAACATGTTGGCCGAGAGCAGTAATGATACCTAGCAAGATTTGCACCGTAAGGTGTACTGACCGGCTACGGTGGCGGAGAGCGACAACGCGCTAGCTTGTGCCTTGCTGCCATCAGGGAAGCGTGGGTTCGAATCCCACGTTCCGAAATCCCTTCCCTGACCCAAGTTAGCGATAACCTGCACGATCAGCCTGTCACCATCCCCAGTTGTATCTGCTGTCAAAGTGTGCTCAGCTCCTAGACACCGTCCTTGGAACACTAGAGGAATGATCCCTTGTAGAGTCCGTGGGTGAAGCCGAGGATTAGCGATTAAAGAAAAACCTTCCATATAATAGCACTCTCCATACAAACGACATCACAAATTTCATCCTAATTCCAAAAATTTAATATCGCACTAATCCAAAGCTTCCTTCTTATTCTACACGTTACCGATATTCTTCTTCTAATCTCTTTCTTGTACCTGTTATCATTGGTTAAACTTCTTAGATAAATGGAACTGGTGACTTGTTTCACAACTTGATTAAACTACGTAAAATACTTTAAATAAGGACGTTCGCTGAGAATCGCACTTTGTTGCACGAGGGAACTGCTTCCGACAACTGGTCAGCTTCATACAATGTTAGATCGTTAGCCGTAATGATACCCAGTAAGATTTGTATCTCATAGGTGCACTGACCGACCACGGTGGCCGAGAGCACTAACTCACTAGCTTGTGCCTCGCTGGCATCGAGAAAGCGTGGGTTCGATTCTTACCTCAGTCGACATGAAAATGGTCTTCGTGGTTTCCCATATTCACCACCAGGCAAATGGTTCCTTTCAACAAGTGTAGGATCAATTTCCTTCCAAAATCCCTTCCCTGACCCTTTCTTAATTAGATCCAAGTTAGCGGTACCTGGGCGATCGGCCTGTCACCATCCCCAGTTGTGTCTGCTGACAAAATGTGCTCAGCTCCCAGACACCATTCTTGCGACGGTAGAGGAATGATTCCTCGCAAAATCCATGGGTTAAGCCGAACTGTGTGGATAAGCGATTTTAAAGAAAGTTTATTTAGAATGTAGGCTATCTTGTTCTTGACTGAACACCTCGTTCTATAATTTCACCAGATCAAACTGATCAAGATATGCAATAGCCTACGTAACATGGTAACAACCTTACGGCGGTATCCAAAAGTAAGATCCTACAATCATAATACAATGTAGTGTATTACCGAGGGTATTGTAAAAATGTCGAAGACTACAAAGAATGGATCCTGACCTAAGTTAATCCTGGGCAAATTCAAAATTAAACTCCCAGAGTATTTGATGAAGATATTGGGGAATCTGTTGCCGTAGGACAGAATAAATCACTTCGTGAGGAAAGTATCATATTGTTATCGAATGAGGATTTTCTTTGGTTCCGCTAAAATAGCGTGCACTGGGTTCCATCATAAGAGTGCTGCTTGGAGTTTCATACTTTCTCTCCCAGATGTCGTTCAATGGCCTTCTGTGTGCCCGAGCAGAGCTGACGACCGTGCCTTGCACATCAGTTTGGCATGTCATTATGTGCACTATAATACCTGCTCAGGTGTAATATGGAACATACACCGTATAATTCGCCATTGTTTATTATGTATCCTCTCAGCATTTTAATAAAAGTTCGTCCACCTTATATTATAAGTTAACGTAATCAAATGTGTCATACTTACGTTATTATATCATTTTCATATGTTGTTGTTTGAGTCTTCAGTCTTTTGACTGGTTTGATGCAGCTCTCCATACGGTATATATAATGCGTTTGGCCTGCTAAGGACCACCTTCGTAGAACCATTATTCAGCATTGGCCTTCTTGTTCTTCTTATCTTTCCAAAACTTCCTCATACTTTGGAATTGTGCCTGTCTTCTTTCTTGTGTGCATGCAGCCTTGAGTTTCAAATTCCGTCCCGTAGAGAACTTGGCTGGAAACTTATACGAATTTACTCTCTGTCTATAAGCAGTCCGTGTCGTTGTTACTGGGTCAATGTTGATTTCAGTGAGATCCTTTTGGATGTCTGCTAGCCAGCGTACTTTGGTCAGTCGGGAGTTGTCCATTCGAGCTACATGTCCGTACAATTTCATGCGTCTTTTCCGTTCACGTGAGGTGAATCGTTCAGTCAGTGAATACAGTTCTCCTGAGCTTTTCCTCATCCAAATACCGTCCTGAAGCTTTTGTCCGAATATTTCCCTCGGTATCTGCCGTTCTATCTCCTCAATTATTATGTCATTTTTAAGCTATTTTCATTTTATGAATTAATAGGCTCATGAAATCACCTTTCGTCCGTGTGTGTGTGTGTGTGTGTGTGTGTGTGTGTGTATGTGTGTGTTTGTGTGTCTGTCCACCTATAATAACGTCTAAACGGCTGCAGCGATTACAATGAAACTCGGTAAGGTCATAGTACTATTTTGACCTATCCCGACAGTGCCCTTTAAATTTTACTACGTCTCACCAATCCAACATGGCGTCTGTGCGAAATATTTCACCGGCATTCTATATCTCCGAAACTACATGTATTACTGATACCACCCTGAACTTTTGCACGGTGATAATGGGCACTACTAGAAGTTCACCTATGAGACTTTCAAAACCCTGTGTTCTACAAAACGAACATGGCGGCCAAGCGAAGTTAAAACTTTTAAATAGAATTTTCTCGCAATTTAACCATCCAAACGCAATGAAACTTGGTACAGCAAATGTCTATGCACATTGTAATGCACTGGCATCCAATTTAGTTCAATTGTTTACATAACAAGATGGCGGCAATGCGAAATATTTCGCCGGCCTTCTATATCTCCAAAACTATTACTGATATCACCCTGAAATTTTGTACGGTGATAAAGGGTACTACTACAAGTCCAGCATCCAAAAACCTGTAAAATGCAAAACGAACATGGTGGCCAAGCGAAAGTGAAACCTTTTAATAGATCTTTCTCGCGATTTAACCATCTGAGCGCAGTGAAATATGGTACAGTAAATGTTTATACACATTGAAATGCTTTGGCATCTAATTTACTTCAATTGTTCACATACTGACCCGAGTGGCACAAGTAATTGGGAAAGGAAAGATGAAAGCAATGGTGTTTGCAGATGATTTGATGATTTGGGGAAACAAGGAGGAGGTACAAGAACAGTTGGACGTGTGGGAAGGAATAATACAAGGGTATGGGATGAAATTTAGCATAAATAAGAGTGAGATGGTGATCACAACAAGGAAGAAGGAAATAACCACAACAGGAATAACAATTGGTGGGGAACAGCTGAAGAAAGTGGAGAGTTTCAAGTATCTGGGAAGCCTGATACAAGAGAATGGAAGAAACGTTATAAATGAGCGGGGAAGACAGGCAGAAGCATTCCGGAGGAGTGTGAGAAGCATGTTATGGAGCAAGGATGTCCCTCAGAACAGCAAAACGATCATTTATCGGACGTACTATGTCCCTATCCTGACGTATGCCTCGGAGACCTAGGTTATGAAAGGAAGGGAGAAGAGCAAAATACAGGCCAGTGAGATGAGGTTCTTGAGAAGCAGTATTGGAGCTACAAAGAGGGACAGAATAAGAAATGAGAGGACCAGAGAATTAATGAAGGGGGAACCATTACAGGATGGTATAGATAAATCTAGACTTAGATGGTATGGACATGTAAAACGAATGGAGAAGAAGAGGATACCCAGGAGGATACACGAGACGAAGTGGGATGGAAAGAGACCAAGAGGGAGACCGAGAGACAGGTCACTGAAGGGGTTGGAAGAAAGCGTGAAGAAGAGAGAAGAAGACTGGACAAGGGTGGAGGCTGAGAGATAGTGGGAAGACAGAAGACGTTGGAGAGGCTTGTGTTCCAAACAGACCCGGCCAGTGGCTGGAAACTGTGCAAGATGATGATGATGATGTTGTTCACATAACCTCAAGTTGGCTGCTGTGCGCAATTTTAAAATTAAGTTTTTATTTTTTGCGTATTAATCATGCGATCTACGTGAACGTTTGAATAATGAAACTACGCATAAATCGTCATCTAATAGTATATAACTCTATGGTCTACATATATAAAAATCCAACATGGCGATCAACCAAAATATTTAGACGGTTCTCAATATCTATTAATATGTGGTAACAATCAAACTGAATTTTTGTTCGTTGATAGAAGCTATGAACATAAGTTCACCTATGGGACTTTCAAAACGCGAAATATAAATATTTAAAAGGACGTTTCTTGCTATTTAACCATCCGAGTGCAGTGAACCTTTGTACGCTAAATGCGTATACAAATTTTAATCCACTGGCATCTAATTTATTTCAATTGCTTTCATAACCACAAGATGGCAGATCTTCGAAATTTTAAAATCTGATTTTCATTTCTTGTGCCCAAATCATGCCATTGAAGTTTGAATACTACACCTACGCAATAATCTTCATGTAATAGTACATAACTCTACGACCTACATATATAAAAATCCAATATGGCGACCATCTGAAATAGTTAGACGGTTCTCAATATCTACGAATCTATTACAGCGATCAAACGGATTTTCTTATGTTGATAGAGACGAATAACATAAATAGGATACTCTATATGAAAATAGGCTGTATAGATCTTCACGGAACTACTTGTTATAATAGAAATTATGGTAATTATACTTTAACTGAGATAGGACATTTATTGCCTTTAAAAATTGAATTTTAATTTAAAAATTGATGTGTTAATTACTGGTTCGAATGACAACTCTCCTTCTGTTTGAGTCATTATTATTATTATTATTATTATTATTATTACTTTTATTATGGCATTCATTTCACCTCATACGTGGAACACATCAACATATCGTCGGCTTGTTTGCGAGACGGTATGACAACTAATTTTAGGGCGGCACATTGAGAAACGAGTGAACTATGAAACACGTGTCCAAGATGACGGCCTTCTGCATGATGATATGTAGACCAGGATGTATTCCCAATATTTCTATATTGCGACCCAATGATTTAGGGGTGATGCCAGTAGAAGAACCACTAAACCATCCTGTCTCCACATTTGCCGTGTTTCCTCAGGCAGAGGCAGATATTTGGTGATCTTCCCACAGCAGGTTTGTTGCAGATTATGTGAATTGGGAATTGAGAAAGGTTCTCTTCCGCACTTTGTCCACTAGAACGATATCTGGCGGGTTTGCTGGTACGGTTTTATCAGTAATAACTGATCGGTCCTATAACAACAAAAAGGAAGGAAGGAAACTTGTAGTTTAACGTGACCGTTAATCTTGAGATCATGAGCCATGGGACCTCCTTTTTACGTGGAATCCGAACCACAGGACATGGCATTTCACTTCGAAAATCTCACATGCATTGACCGGGAATCGAACCTGGACCGCCTTGGTGAGAGGCATACAGCTAGACCGCTGAGCCATCACGCCCCTCCTATAACAACTACTACTATTATTATTATTTATGTATTTATTTATTTACATTGTTTAGACCCAAAGGATCACTTTAAGCAAATTATGTTCTGGTGCTGTTCTTCTTGTTCTTCCAGAACTCCTTCATCATCTCACTGTGTCGGACTCGACGTTCCTCCGTCCATCCTTTCCCTGGTCTCCTTGGTCGATCTTCATGTGTGACTTCCCAACTGTGGATCTTATGTCGGAATGTCATTCGAACGTCTATGTCTATTGGTATGATGTTGACACTTTCGAGATCAATTTGGACTTGGGTAACCCAGACTGTTGTCACTTTTAAGTTTCCGTAAGTCAATATTCTCTTTGTTAGCCGGTCGTCATTCAGTCTCATAATGTGGCCGTAGAATCTCAGTCGTCGCTTGCGGAAATCTGACTCGATGTTAGAGTATCTCTCTGTGATTGTGTGTGATTGCAGACGATATCCATCATCTGTGAGTTTAGGGCCCAATATTTTACGGATGATTTTTCTCTCAGCCTTCTTGATGTTCTCAAGATCCCCTTTGTAGTTGATGTTTAGTGTCTCGCTGGCGTAAAGTGTCTCAGGTTTGATGACAGTCGTGTGGTGTTGAATTTTGGTGTTGATGCTCATGCACTTCTTGTTGTAAATATTATTATTATTAGTAGTAGTAGTAGTAGTAGTAGTAGTAGTAGTAGTATATCACAAATTGTTCATTAAACACATTTCTTGTGATCTACGGCGAAACTTCGGTGGACTTACACAAGAAGCTTCGCTTGTATTTAATCACTATTCAAGAATTTCCTGACTATATGACAG
The DNA here is from genome assembly GCA_946902985.2 of Meconema thalassinum. Classification (NCBI taxonomy): domain Eukaryota; kingdom Metazoa; phylum Arthropoda; class Insecta; order Orthoptera; family Tettigoniidae; genus Meconema; species Meconema thalassinum. Next base: position 1,944,560,927 of record OX336388.2, read on the forward strand.
CTGTCCAGTATTGAAGTCTTCTGTATTTTCTGATGGAGATGATGATTATGATTATAGTTCTTTTAAGGGGCCTAACATCTGGGTTATCGGCCCCTAATGGTTTGGGTGATACTGAAAATGTAAATGAAATGAAACTATACCTAAGACTAACTACAAACTTACATACTAGAAGAAGAAATGGAAAACACAAATGAGAATTAGGAAAACAAATGGCAGGAGGAATGGAAATGCCCTCAATCCTTGTAGAATGAGAATTAAGGGACTTGGAAGGAGGGAGAGCCATAAAAGGCAAATAGGAAAGGGGATGGAGGAGAGGGTCCACCCCAAAGGCAATGGAAGAAGGGAAAAACGGACCCAGCTCAGGAATTCCTCGGGGTCACCAGCTCCCATACTTACCAGACGTGAGCCCTTCAGGGTGAAGCACTATCCAGGGTGCACCAGAAGTGCTGGGGCTTCAAACACCCTGCCTCCTTGAGGCCTTGTGCTGAAGGCAGGAGATATTATGAAAAGAAAAAGAAGGCTGAAAACGCAAAGAATGTGGGTATCAGGAAAGATGAGACAAGGACCAAGACTCCCTAGGCCTCACATACTCCCTTATCGCCGGGGTCAGAAGAGAAGAAGAGTTTACCAACGGAGGCCGACAGGAAAGATAACTGAAAGGAGCCCGGTACAAATAAGTGGAAGCAATGCCGGACTCAGCTGGGGTCCCGTGATCGCCAACACATGTCACACTAGATGTGAGCCCCTGGGGGGGGGGGGATTTTCTGATGGATGTTCAATGATAGATTCGATTGGTGTAGAGCTGTTTCGGTGTCAATCCTGTGGCTGAGAACTGTGATGACTAGTGCTCGGATTCGAGCATATTTGCATATTTTTTTCCTGAATAGTACACATTGAAAGAAGCCTTTCTGTGGTATTATCACCTCTCTGGGACCAACAGAATTGAAATTTATCGAGCATATAAATGCATAAAAGCGCGGTTTTCAGAATAGAAGCATATAAATGCATATTCTTGTGGTTTTCGTCTAAATAGTTTTTTTTTTCGAATTCTCCCCCGAATTCGGGCCCTGACAATCCTTAAGGTTCGAGAACAGAAATAATTTTGAAAAGCCTATCTGGTGCGAATAATAGAACCGCAGGCTTTTAACCTTTTGTGAGGTCGTTCTCGTTATTGAAACTTTTATTGACTGATTTAAGAAAAACATTCAAAATTGAAAACATAGAAAATTTCTTGTTGTACAGACCAATGCAGATCTACTTCATTGACTTGCCTAATTCTGAACATTTTGTAAATGAACTTTTAAACTGTATCATTTATAAGAGCACTTCTCTTATATATACTTGTAAAACTTGAATGCGAGTATATTGCAGTGTATCATACATACAATTAGAAAATAAAGCTCGAATTTAAAGGTATGTTATTGGTTTTTTTCGTTTCACTTTCCTTTCTATAGTTTTAACGGTGTTTTCGAGCATATTCTGCATATTGAACAGCATTTAATGGGGGTTTCGAGCATATCTATCGAGCATATAATGGGTTTATAATGGGTTTTTCGAGCATATCTATCGAGCATAAAACACATGGTTTTCGAGCATATCGATCCGAGCCCTACTAATGACAGTGTTTGTTGTTTCCTAATGCGTTTTATTTCTGTTGCCAAGTCCACATATTTGCTGCATTTTTCGTGGGTCTCAGTTCTGATATTGTAGGAGATTGGTACTGCGATGGCTATCAGTCATGCGTTTTTGTGCCCTTTCTATGTGACAATGAGGTCCTGTTTATTGGCAGCTATTGTATTGTTGGTGATACAGAGGAATTCCAATGTATTTTAAATGTGTCATCTTTACAATGGGTTAGGGGTAAAGTTTGAAGTATGGTTCTGGATCAATAAATTGATAGTTGGTATACATATTATTGTATTATATTTTAAAGCCGTTCCATTATTATTAATGTTGTTGTTGGAGTCTTCAGTCTTTTGACTGGTTTGGTGCAGCCCTCCATGCCTCCATGTCCTGAGCTAATCGTTGCATCTCTACATAGCTACCACACCCTACATCCGAGGCAATCTGTTTAACATATTCTAACCTTAGTCTACCCCTACAGTTCTTGTCCTCGACCCTTCCTTCCATAACTAAGCTTGCTATTCCTGGGTGTCTTAGTAACTTACGAGTCCTACCAACATATCCCTTCTCTTCATTAGCAGTCGCCAGAAACATCTCTCCTCTCCCACTCGTCTTAATACCTCTTCGTTTGTAGCCCTATCTACCCATCTGATCTTCATCATTCCCCTGTAACAACACATTTCAAACGCTTAAATTATCCGCTTTTCTGCTGCACCAATAGTCCAAGATTCACTTCCATGGAGCGCCACGCTCCAGACAAAGGTTTTCAAAAATGACTTCCTAATACCTGAATCTATATTCGATGTCAACAGATTCCTTTTTTGTAGAAATGCTTTCCATTATTGTCAACCTTATATTTACCCTTCAATATCTTGCATTCGATTTGCCTTAGTTTAAACAAAATTTGTGCGATCATTGTTAATTTATTAAGTTTCATTGCTTTCCAGTAAGTACCAACTGGTTAGGATCCGTCGATGCTAGACCTCCCCTTTCATACAGAACTAGAGGTGAAGCCTCTAGCTAAATATACAAGTGAACTTTACTAGGTAGAGACAAATGGCACATAAAAAAGCTAATAGAAACAGTTTGCCAAATAACAATGATCTTTATTTATAATTTGTATAAAGATCAACAATAACAACAACCTTAGAAACAGGTAATAGAAACTCTATAGGCACCAGCCAACAACATTTGAAAAACAATGAATAGACTTTAAATTCTAATGAAGTATAAATTAACAAATTAACAAGAGATAAGAATACGTTAACCATTTTATGGTTGAAGGTCGCTAGGTAGAATAATCCTAGCATAATTTACAAAATTAAGGCTGCTTGCAAAATTTACAAAATTAAGGCTGCTTGCAAATGCAGGGCCAAAGTGATAGGATAATAACTTCATTGCTCAATACGAGCTTCAAAGAGTGACTAGAAATGGAAATATGCCTGGTTAGCATGCTTTGGTTTAAATGAAACAATATCGTCAACCATCAGTAAGATCGACAAGCACCAGGGGAGTAACTTACATCCCGCAAGTCGTTTCAAACAAGAGAATTTGTTTAAATAAGTTATAACAAACATGCAAGAAAACAAAAGTAATTGTTTTAACATACCGTAGTTCTCACTTTAAAAGGGCAAAGTACTTGCGGCCACGCTAAACAAATAAGTTAGGTTAAGTTGAACATGGCAGATACACTTTGCAATTTGGAGGTTAGAGTTTGCACTTAACTTGCTTGGGCAGTTCTTTGAGAGATTTCCATAACGGGAACACTTGTTGAACACTTTTGTTTCTTTCGAAATGTTGGAGATTGTTTAGCACTGAAGATAAATGCCACCTTGAGTAGATGCTGTCAAAATAGATGATTGCAGTAGGCCAAATATCGACACGTTATCGATGTAGAAGAACTCGCTAGCGATGACAAATTGAGTTGGACTAGCGATTTAAGGCAATGTGCTAGCACTTCAGCAGAGAAGCAATTTTGTAGAGTGTGTGCAGTGACGATCTTCATGACCCTTATTTTGAGAAGTTCTTGGACTATGTTGTCATGTTTGAAGATAGCGAAGGTTGCCGAGTCGTTCTTTCACTGGCATGGTCCAATTTCTGCACGTAGTTTCATGCAGATGGTGAAGACAGCCGAGACAATTGAAGAGTGATTGGCGAAGAAATTGCAATTGATGTAGGCAGCGTTCAGGCTTTATACCGGCGATCACGCGGGTTGCGTGATGCAGACAGGTGACGTCGGCCAATCCGAGAGCGTGGAGAATTCTCGAACGATGCTGAAGGCCAATCACAGTAAGGGGGCAACTGAAAAGAACCTCGTGACCAACATTACTTCCGGAAATCATTACCAGTATCATGAAACACGTGCGAGCAAGTACAAATTGAAAAAAAAAATGGAATGACATATGACAGGTAAGAGGTTATGTTATAAATCCAAATAACTAAACTTTGTAATATTCACTGAAAAGTGAACACCAACCTTTAGTAATAGGTGGTACCATCCTTACAATCACAGGACGCTTGAAGAACTCACAACGATGGACCATATTTTGATCAAAATTTGTACGAACATAATACGCACAACTGATGCGTCATTTATGTAGATTTGAGAGCCTCCTAGCAGTTAGGAATAGGTGGTACCGACTTCACAGTTACGCCTGTAAATTTTGCAAAACACAAATTCAATTTTGACTAAACATTAAACGACAGAGTACATTGTACCAATTCAACAGTTTCCTATAATTAATTCGTTGATGGTGTTGATTGTTTAGGGGTTTTGCGAAATCGTCGCCATGTAGTCCCGTGTACTTGGGTGCGCGTAGAATTTTTCTGATAACCTGTGTTACTGCAATGTTTGTACTAGCGTGTAAATTTGTAATTGAGGTTGGATTTGGACAGCAAGTGGCCGCGACCTTACGTTAGGTACTGTACCCCTAAATCCGGAAAGTAGCCTGTTGGAATATCTATTGCCCCAGCTGGATCGCCTATTTCTAACAGCACCGGTCATTAGAAACCGCTCCAACATGGCCTTTAGGGATTTACGTACAGAAGTTACAAGCATATTGTGGATCAACAACAAACTACACGGGGCACACTCACCTTTACTTACGTTCTCGGGGACTGGGAACTCATCTTCGCCTACAATACATCCACAATACTCTACTCTTTATATTTAAAATGAATCACACGCCAACACCGACAGATAACGAACTGAAAAAAAATATTAACAATGGTAAACTAACCTATATAAACAAAATAATAATAAACTAATCTAATAACAAAATAAAAAATAAAACCATACAATCATACAAATTTCCTTTCTACTACACATCTTACTACAATGCTGTGTAAAAATATCAGCATAAAAGCCTTTGCAGGTTTAGGCCTACACTACGTAAAAAAAGAAAAACGTTTAAGAAAGGCTCTTACATCCGTGGCATTCCTGACAACTGTTTCATTCACTAGCACGCGTCTGGAGACGCACGTGCACTGGCCTGTTTCATCAATGAAACGCGAGCACCACGCTGCATTCAGAACTTTTTACATTTTATATAAGGCGGTGAATCTTCACCTGTTCATATTATGTCACACCGCTCTCCAATCCTAACGGTGAATCATTCTGGCTAGCCTACATTGAGACTGCTTGTGTGCGTTTAAAATACACGTAAAATTAACATTCAGATCTTACAAAAATGCTCATAACTTCTATGTTTCTTGAACAATCATTCTGAAAATTTTATACAATCCTTTATTCGCACCCCGAAATTGTTCTAGACCAATCCGGTTCAACAGTTACTCTTAACAGTGGACAATCATTCATACAAAAACATCCGCTCACAAAACACACGCTATTTCAAAACATTCGGTTAATAAATCCTACCAAAAGTATTTAACTAATTAAATCATTTCCGAAAAATATTTACATATAATTTGTTCATAAAGATATACACTATTTAGTGTTGCTAACACGTTACTTTCGAGATTCTGGCTTCTTGGTTACAATGAAAATGAAAATCCACAGCCTGCTTCCAGTCTCCGACTGGGTCAGGAATGGAATGAATGAAGCCCCCATCTAGCGGCGAGGATATGAACTGTGCCGGCTGCCGAGGCCTGACACACTCCTCTGGGGCAATGATTAAATGAATGACAGATGAAATGAAATGATAGTGGAGAGTGTTGCTGGAATGAAATTTTGACAGGGAAAACCGGAGTACCCGGAGAGAAACCTGTCTGCCTCCGTTTTGTCCAGCACAGATCTCACTTGGAGTGACTGGGATTTGAACCATGGACCCAGCGGTGAGAGGCCGGCGTGCTTCCGCCTAAGCCACGGAGGCTTTACCTCGGTTACAATACAACTCTCAATGAATTATATATAATGGTTTTCCACATAACCATTCTCTAACACTCCGTAGTTTTGATATACTGCTTACACAACGTCCTATGTAGGTTTCATTACATTGTCGGGCTAATACAATCGACTGATTAAGGTTAACTGTACATAATTACATAACTTCGGGTTTATTAAAATATAATAATTGACATGAGTAGGCAATCGTTCTCTGATTGTATTTCCGCTAAAACCCTTCTGTCAACACAGCTAAAACGTTACTTCACATGAACTGGACTACTTGTATACAATGACTTTTATCATGATCCTTGCCGTCCTTATCAAAGAACAATAATACTTTGACTTCCTTTAAAATGCGGAACTTCCTTCGCACGAGCACTTCATAGCTCTACAAATCCTCATATAACAGTATATATGGCATAAACAGTTATCGTCCACTATGGCAAACAAGAACCAAAAATAGATTAATTATTATTAACATTATTCTTCTGTAGGAACTTTTCTCAAATAATGGCATGACCCTCAGTATCGTTTCACGTGACTACTGATCTACAATTATACATACTTAAGTTCTTCAAATGAAACTTCCAATCGTAATGAACGATATTAGACTGTCGTGATTGACCTCCTAAAGTTTACTCCACAAAAAGATAATTAACAGCTAACTCGTCTGTCGCAAATACATGTAATAAAAATAATACTCCTGTCTCATCTCACTTATCAAGCTTTAAATTGTTTATCGTTGTAATATCAGGTCTACATAATGACGTGATGTTACACAAATAGTGTAAAATAACACACATGTTATTTATAGTGTCAAATAGAATTCAATCTTGACCGGGATAAACTAGCTTTGAATTCCTAGCCAAAGATTTGAATAATCTTCTATCAAAAGGTATTTCCTCTAAAATATTAAATGAACAAAGCTCTCATCTTTACAATAATAAAAAGATTTGTCAACGTCGTAATGTTTTTCCTCTCTACACAAAGAATGTTTATAAGGATTAAGACTTCGGTCTTATCAAACGACTAGTATTTCCTAGATCGTCGACAGTTTATGTACAATAATGATATAACCATATCATTCGACGTTTCTTCTGTTCTTGAGGTTTGATGTTCTTACATTAAAGTGCTCAAATTAAATTTAAAAAGAATTTAATTTGAAGCTATGACATAATGTCAGAATACTTGGTTTAAATCAACTTATTAAAAATTCGCGAGTCGAAACGACTAGTCTACTATGAGGAAATATGATTCCTCAATCAAAATTTTTAATGTCAGTTCCACAACTGATCCGTAGAATAAAATTTAAAAATAGATGAAAGGCAATCATCTCCTAAATATTCTTGAAGCATAAAAATCTTGGCACACATCTGAAGTGTAGAATACATGAGAACACTGAAATACATGAAATGTGAAAATATGGAGCAAGATTGTTGGCTCAGGATGTCACTAATCAAGCTCTATACTAAAATAAGAGACACAGCTACCTTATTTGGACGAAAACTTGAAGATCTATGTAAGTATTCCCACAATACTTTAGATGTTTCCTCAGTTCAAGATACTGAGATGGATCTGCATTCGAACCTCGGATCTGCGATCTCAGAGATAGGAAAAACGTTCCCTCTCCGGAATTCACCAACATCCGCCTGGGCTCGAACGACATCCTTCTGGCAAATTCTTCTTTTGTTGCTGGGCTACCCCCTAGCATCTTGACAAATCTCTTCTGTAGAATCTTCATTCTCCGTCGCAAATATGTATCAGCCTCATCATTGGAAAATAATGTATAGAAATATTCATATAGATGGTGAATGAAATTTTTCTATTGCTAATTGATGTTACATTAGTGTTCGTAGACTGACAAAAATGTACAAGATGGACCGTACACTACGTCTGTATTCAAGAATACGTTTTCTAACGAAGTTCCATCGTTGTATCTTAACTTCCGTTATCAAATATGTCTCTGGCGCATGACTATTTAGTTCATCATATCAACAATGTTAATTATGTTGAATGAAACCACTTGAAGAATAATGATAGTCATTATGTTAATGCTTATTTGTTGCGCCAATGTTAAAAGTTCTCCGCTACTGTTCACTTGAACTGCGTTCACCAACTTCACGTTGCAATCTAAAATGATATTCAGCTTTATTTCCAACACATTTGAAAATCTGTCTTAACAGGCTTATAGTGTCGAAACGGTAAATTTTAGAACGCTCGACTTTCAACAGAATGTAGTATTCGACCTGTTCTTTATATATATTCACTTAGTTAAACTCAAATCTCAATTATGTAACAGATATATTAATTTCAATGTTCCTCACAATTTCACATAAAATGGAAGTGCGGTAATCTCCAACGTTCTACCTATTAACCTAGCGTCTCCACAAGTCGACAGTCGTCGCACTCGGACAAAGCTTTGGGATCTCCGTTAACCCAGTAAAAACACTTCCTCACTCTTCAAAGACTGCTGGAATAAGAACTTCGATCCTTGGATCTCCCCCTTCAAGTCGAAATTTTGGCGGCCATATCAATCTCCCAACATAATTCTAGCGAGTAGATTACTAATGCTTATTACTGCGTAGATTAACCGATCTGCTGTTTTTAAAGTGTCAGACATAATTTGTTTTAATATTATCTTCATTACCAAATAAGAAAATCTTCTTCTAAGGGCCTAAATGCATAATTTCACCAAATTATGTAGTTGAAGTTGATCCCGTCTTCAAGAAGACCTCTTCTCATTGGCTCTGGGCTGGGATCCAATAGCATAATTTATAACAATATTTATAATATTAATTTCCAAACTCACTGTTGCTATGCCAATTTTAGCCTTCTAGAAGCGAAGGTAGGAAGGAAGATTGTAGTTTTACGTGACCGTGAATCTTGTGCAATATGTCACGTGATCGGGCTCTCCCACGGCCTCGAGCTTGTAACACTACCCTCCTGTGTCACACTTCCAGAATTTATATTTGCAGGTTAAATTTTATCATGGGGACGGAAAATACTCTCATTTTAACCCAGAATAATTCAATTTTCGGGGGCAGTACCATCCCGGCATTTGCCTGGAGTAAAGGTCAGAAACCACGAAAATCCAATTCCATCGTGGCTGAGGTAGGAATGGAACCCACGTATTATAAGTTTTGTCTCACTAGTCTGAGTTTACCCCGTTTCAGTTTTCAGACCATAAATAAATGTCTTGGCATAGTCGGGTATCGAACCCGGACATGATGACTGTGACGTTAATGATTGGCTCCAAGTCACAGTTTCAGCCTCATGTGGCAAAACTGAGATGAGGAGGGGTCGATTTCCACCTCAGCCATCCTGGAAGTGGTTTTCCGTGGTTTCCCCACTTCTACTCCAGGCAAATTCTGGGATGGTTCCTAGCTTAAGACCACGGCCGCATCTTTCCAAACCCTATCCGCAATCTGCAAATACACACACTAGTACAGCCATCACAATAACATAGGTTATCACACGGATTATGCACACACCCAAATACACGGGGCTATATGACCACCTATGAGGAATATTTACACAAGAAAACTATGACAGTCACGAATTTAGGGGCACAAATACCTCAGACAAGGATGATAATGTTTGGTTATGTGATGGGGAGGAATGACGAGTAAGGGATGTAACATCATGGTTGGCCAAATGAGCCGTGGAGGAGGTCTTGAAATGAAATATTTGAATGCATATACGGCCCGGTACAGGAGGTTATTCAATTCTACTTGAGTTATATAAGCAGTAGAAAAATCTTCCTATGTATACTCAAAACGTCTACGCCAATTTGACATACTTACTGTGGTCCCCGGAAGAAGAATTCTCTGCTGTCCTTGTATGTGTAAAATAATTCCATGTTAACTTGTCCTACAATTCCAGTATATCTCCCGTATCACGACTCTTTCACGGTCACGCACGGACTTCACACAGTAATCCAATATACTCGGTCAGAACATAATTTGTTTGGTAACGAACGCTTTGTCTTCGCTTACATGATCTAAAATTCGTGGCATTATGCAGAGTGTATATGAAATAAGTTTAAGAAATATCAGAACAGACATCTTTGAAGGAGCAGAAGTGGCAAGTGACTTGTCTGGGAAGTGCTGCGTTTTAAAGTGATAAGTGGTAACAAAAGTTGGTTGGTTGGTTCCTTAGTCTAGGGGCTGCGACAACGCGGTCATGTAGCCCCGTGAACTGTGGGTGTGTGTAGAATCTATCTGATAACCTGTGTTACTTGTGATGGCTGTATTAGTGTGTGTTATCTGTGTTTTAATTCAAGTAAGGATTGCAGACAGTAATTTCAAGTAGTTCCTACATTTGCTACACCTAGCTTGCGGACATGGCTATTAGATGGCATCGCAGTCAGTACCTGGCGGCGAACGTTGGAACTAATAGAGCGTTATAAATTCTAACCTACAAATTTTGGCTTCATACAAGTGTAGTTAGTGGAAGGTTCTTTTTTCATGCCATAAATCTATGACATGGATCCGCGGCTTTACTTCCCCTCCGAAGGAAGGCATACTGAGGGATTTTTAACGCTCTTAAAAATACGACGACTTTAGCCGGGTTTGAACTCGCGAACTTGGGCATAGAAGCTCAGAATGCTAACTACTAAGCCACCGAAACTGCCGGGTAACAAAAGTGTTACAAATCTTTTAATGCAGGAGGTGAACATGGCTGTGTGTTGCCATGACAACAAGCGTGTGACCGTAGTGGAAGTAGAGTATGCAGTTCAACACTGACTGAGACAAAACAGGTGTATGCGGTAGATGTTCTTACACCACTTTCTTCACTGGCAGAATACCTCGAGACAAAGAGCAACAACACACATACCTCATCGCAGTCATAAAGGAAGCCAGTTACATCACTTGACCCTTGAAAACTGGCGTCTTCCGTAGCGTAGTTGGTAACATGCTTAGCTTCTACGCCCAAGATCACGGGTTCAAACCCGGCCAGAGTCGTCGGATTTTTAAGAGTGTTAAACATCCCTTAGTATGCCTTCCTTCGTAGGAGAAGTAAAGCCGGCGGTCCCATGTCATAGATTTATGGCATGATAAAGAACCTTCCACTAATTACACTTGTGTGAAGCTAAATTATAGGTTAGATTTGACTGACGCTCTTAGGTCCCAACGTTCGTCGCCAGGATCCGACCGCGGTGGCATCTAGTAACCAAGTTCAGGACTAGTTGGTCGTTGACGGTGGCGTTTGGTAGCAAAAGTTAGAACTACTTGAAAATTGAATGTCTGCAGTCCTTACTTGAATTAAAAACAGATAACACACACTAATACAGCCATCACAATTAACACCGGTTATCAGACAGATTCTACACACACCCAAAGTACACGGGGCTACATGACCGCGTTGTCGCAGCCCCTTAACTGAGGAACCAGACAACCCTTCAAAACTGTATAATAATAGCGCACCTGGCTTTCGTGGATCAAGTTGATATGCACACCTTGCTGAGGATGTAATGTTGATGGAGACGTCACAAACACTCAGTACCCGAGCCAAGGGAATTAACCATAGGACATTGAAGTCGCCACGGCCTAGTTGGGGATTGAACACCGGACCCTTAGGGATAAAGCCAGTAAAATCTTGGCAATGTCCAAATTAGAATCAGATTGTAAAAACTATGCCCATTACCTCCTACATCAATTATCAAATCTTCTGCATTGATAGTTAAGCGGTGTCAACTTCTCTCAGACTGGGACAAGCAAAGCACCTGAGGTGCAATGCAGGGTGAAAAATTAAGAGTCTGGTGCCCGTGAACCGGGCTCCTTTCACTCTAGTTTGATGGTATGAAGTGTGAAGATAATGATAATAATACTATTAGATTTAGAAATAACCTCTGGCTTTAGTCTAATGAGTGACTTATGGCCAGAGTATTTGCAGTGAGTGACTTGAGATTTGCTAGGATAGAAATATTGTTGGTTTAATTGACTAAATACAAGAGCAATTAATCAATTTTTAGGGGCAGTGCAAGATGATATAGAGAGTAGCAGATCTGTTCCAGCTTAAGTTCGGAACAGGATGTGCCTATTGACCATTGTGGGCCAGTGCACACTCCTGCCGATGCTGTAGTTGTTATAATTTACTCTACGCTCGCCATGGTTTAACTGTATGTGATATTGCAGTGTGTGTAAGAGGTTTTAAGTTGTGCAGCAGCTTCGTAAATTAGTGAAAATGCAGGCCTTTAGTAGGTAAAGATAGGTAGTGATTTGGGAGAGTGAAAAAATAGACCTGAAGTAGGTTTGGTGTTACTTTGTAGCATTATATTGCTACTAGAAGGCCTCAGCTACCACCTCGTATGCTGATTTTAGGTGAGAAGTATTGATAATTGGTGTTGTTGTTGTGCCAAGACTGTCACTGGAGCGGGGAGTTCGAATTCAGAACTGCTGAGCTCTGATTGGCTATTGCTGTGCTCTGATTGGCTGTATACTGAATGGAGTTTAAAAGTGTTTGTATGTGAAAGTAATGCTGTATTGTGAATAATTAAGTTAAATTAGGTTTATTAATTGTATAATGTGATGGTTTGTAAATGTATTGAGGCGTGGAGGCCAGTGTAGCATGTGCCAATCACTGGGATTGGTCAATGCAACTGTGCCTCCTAGTGTGTACTGAGTTCGAATCTCGTAATACGCTCCAGTGCAGTCTTGTGGACTTATGATTTTCCGCCCGCAGTCCGCCCCCCGGAAGGAGTCCGCCGCGGCCGACGTTCCCCCAGGGGTAGGCCCGCTAGGCAGGAAGTGTATAGTGTGTAGTTAATTAATGTATTGGTCAAGAGTGCCAGGAAAAGGGAGGGCTTAAATTATGAGATTGAATTGTTAAATATTTAAAAAAACAAAAATTAAAAAATTTAAGAAATTAAAAAATGTAAATAGTTAAAAGGTCTCGGCGGGTGTGTAAAAAATCGGCCCTTCTCCGTGGTAATGATGTAAAAAGTTATTAGTTCCTTTATTGGTAATGATGTTAGCGCAGAGCGCATGTCGCACCATCCCGGGCGGAGTCGGCCGTGACCTTCCCCCGAGCAGGGACGACATACTGCTCAGGTATAAATTTTAGATAGTTCCTTCAGAGTTCAGGGCTTTGGATGTGGTGGAGAGTTGTGAATGATTCGAGTAATGAGTAGGCTTGGATGATTTATCCAAATTACGTAGGGTTGAATGTTTGGTTTAATTTAGTTGTTAATGTTTAGGGCTTAGATGTCTGGGTTTTCTAGTAGTCTTCGTATGATGAGGATGTACTTCGGTCTGCGTTTAATACGTTGTAATGGGTCTACTTGGTATGTGCCTAATTGTCTAATGAGGTCGTTAGGATGTGTGGCAGTTTTCTGGTAGAATTTAGTAGTTAATTGAGTAAGATGATCAAGTAGGTATTGTGTCTTTGTTTTAGTATGGTTAAAGTGAGTAGATTTGCGTCGTTCCTCTTTTTTAGGTTTGGTGGCAAGTCTTAATAGCCAGTTTTGAACTGTTTGAAGTTTCTTGAGATTAGTGATTGATTGGAAACCTATAGCGGGATACGCATACGTGAGTATGGGTCGTATAAGCGCTTTATAGATTAGGGTGACATTTTTACTGGACAGGTGTGACGACGGGTGAACTAGTGGATAGAGGGTTTTAATTTGTGTTTTAGCTTTATGTATCGTATTGACTGTATGTCTTTGGAGAGTTAATTTAGGATCCAGTGTTATTCCTAGGTATTTATAATTATTTGTGAATGCGATATCTGTATTGAATAATTGTAGCGGAAGGTTAGGTTGTCTGTGTCTCCATTTGAAGTGTACAGCTCGAGTTTTGGCAAGATTGACTTGAATTTTATTTTGTACCAGCCATGGTTCTAGCTGTGTTATGTGGTTTTGTAGGTCTCTCCTAGCTATTTCGGGATCTCTTGATTTGGCCATAATGGCCGTATCATCCGCGAAGATAGCAGTCAAGGTGTTAAGCGGTTGTGGGATGTCATTGATATAAATTAGGAACAGGATCGGGCCAATAATGCTGCCTTGGGGCACGCCCGCCTGTATTTGTTTGACTGATGATTTAATGTTATTGATGCTGATATAGTATTTACGATTTGAAAGGTATTGATTTATTAATTTAATGTAGGTGGCTGGAATGTTGACGTTTATGAGTTTATGTATTAATGTAGTGTGAATTACCCCGTCGAAGGCTTGTTGGTAGTCAAGGAATAGTGCTAACGTGCCCTGGTTATGGTTGTAACCATGCGTTATGTATTCAGTGACTCGCAACAGCTGGTGAGTGGTGGAGTGTCCGGTTCTGAAGCCAAATTGTTGCCTGATGAGGCGTTCATTTACTTGGGTGATTATTTGTTTGAATAGTTTTGAAATGATGCTTAAAAGGCTTATTGGTCTGTAGTTTTCAGGGTCTCTTCGATTTTTGCCTGCTTTGGGGAAGACTATAATTTTAGCCATTTTCCATTGTTGTGGAAAATATTCTAATTTGATTATTGAATTTAGTATGAGTGCAAGATGTGCGAATGCTTTGGCTGGTAGGTTTTTGAGCATTACTGAATGTATGTCGTCATCTCCTGGAGCCTTATCTGGCATTTTTTAATTAGGTTGGCAATGAGATTGTTGGAGATAAGAGGTGATTCGGTGGTGTTGGGAGTATGCAGGTAATTTTGAACCGAGTTGTTGGTGTAATTATCATAATTGTCATCTCGCAGGTTATTGTTTGGTTGAAAGTGATGCTCTAATGTTTCGGCTAGTAATTCGGCTTTCTCTTTGGTGTACGTAATTATTTGCCTGTTTTTATGGAGAGGGGGGATAGTGGTGTTTTGCCTGGTTAATATTTTAGTTGTTTTCCATAGGTTGAGATTAGTATTGTCTGCATTGATACTTTGTAGTTTTTTTGTCCAGCGTTCGTTGGAGTACTTGTTTAATTCTTTTTTGACTTTTGCATGGAGTCTGTTGTGCTCTATTTTGGCTTGGATGGTAAGAGTTCTTTTGAATATTTTATTTGCATTGTTTTTCTCTTGTATTAGTTGTTTAATATTTTCTGGAATGGAGTATGGCGTATGATTTAGGGGTACTGTGCTAATTTTGGCGGCAGTAATTAGAGTTTCAGTGAATAATTTTAAATGTTCGTCTAGTTGCGCTGTGTTAGATATAATTGGAAGTTCTTGAGGGAATAATATGTCAAGTTGTTCTTTATAGTTATCGAAATTGATTCTTTTGGGATTTATGATTTTGTGGCTATTTAAATAGGGTAGTTTAGTTCCTACATCAAGAATGACTGGTAGGTGATCTGAAGAGAGTGAATGTATTACATCAAGTTGTGTATTATGTGGAATGTTTTTTATTAGGGCGATATCCAATACGTCACCACTGAGTCTTCCATTTCTGAAGCAGTAGTGCGTTGGTTCAGTTGGGGCGGTGATGAAATAAGGTTTATTTAGACTATGTTTTAATAAATGTCTACCGTTATTATTGGTAGCTATGCTATGCCAATTTGAGTGTTTGGAATTAAGGTCGCCAAATACAATAGTCTTGGAATGGGCCAGAACAATGTCGAGATCGTGATCTAGTATGCGTTTTTGTGGTGGGTTGTAGGCTGAAATTATACGATAAGAGGTATTGTTAATTGTTATAATTATGGCGGTGGCCTCCATGTGTATCAGTGATTGTAGTTCGTCTTCATAGTGAGGTATGTTGTTTTTTATTGCTATGAGAGTGCCACCTCCTGGGTCGGGACGGTCATTTCTGTAGATTCTGTAATTAGGTATGTTGAAGCGTGTCTCATTATTTAATTTTGTTTCCTGAATTAATAAAATGTCGATGTTGTGTTCTTTTAGAAAGTGAGTAAGTTCTATTTTTTATACCGGAAATACGCACCATCTGCGTTCCAGGCGCATAATCGTAGATGATTTAGACGCATTGTGGTTGTTGATTTCCCATGGTATTAGTTAATTGAGTGAGGCTATTACTTAATTGTTGAATGCCTTTGAAGAGGTATTCTACAAGGCTATTTAGTGCGGTTTGAAGGTTGCGGATGATGAGTTTGACTGTTTCTGGAAGGGTTTCTGGTATGTTCATACGATTAAAGAATGGTATATTTGAGGTTGCGGAGCCACTGTTGCGGTCATTATTTAGGGTTGGGTTTGAGGGAGGATTAATTGTTGGGTTTTGTGAAGCAGTGTTTGTATGGTTAACGACCCTTTGGGTATGATTGCTGTTAGTTCTTGCATATGAGGGTTGAAGAGGAGGGGCACTGGATTCTGGGACGAAATCGTCGCTGTGGTTTGTATGTGATGGGCGAAGCAAGGAAGTGCCTATTTGCGTGTTGTCGAGGCGGCGTCTGGCTTTCTGTGGATTTGTCTTACTGTGATCCACCGAGGTGTCAGAGCTGTAGTCGTACTGGTTGAATGGCGTGCGTTTGCGATTTTGGGCTGGCCGTCTAGGCGCGTTTTTTGTCTGTGAGTGTTGTTAGTGGGATTGTTGGCTTCGAATGGAGGGAAGTCTTCTTCTTGTTCTTCTTATGATAGGGCCTGGAACCTATTGTGAGTTGTGGGCGATTGAGGTTCGGGAAAAATGTGTCTGTTTTCTATTTTTGGGTGGGGATTACGTCTTTCCAACTGTCTGGGTTCGGGCCTCGTAGATAATTTGTTAGCTAAAGCTTGTTTAAATTTGGGGCAGCTTCTTGAGGATGCTACGTGATCCCCTTGGCAGTTGGCGCAATGTCTAGGATCATTTGGAGTAATTGGGCAATCGGAGGGCTTGTGAGGGCCTGCGCATTTTACGCATTTAGGGGGTAGCGAACAATATCCCCTGGAGTGGCCAAATTGTTGGCAGTTAAAACACTACGTTACTGTGGCTCTTGTGGAGTCCCTGTAGTCCTCAATTTTTATGCGTTGGCAGATTAAGTAATCTAGTTTATGGAGATTTGCATTATTGGGTGTGAGTTGATAAGTAACTAGAACAGTGGCATTGTTGTGGCCTTGTTAGTATTGGTACTGCGAGGGTTGAATTTAGTAAGTTGCTTAATGAATTGGACTGTGAAATTTTTCATGGTGAGGTCCTCGGTTATTTCCCCTATTGTGGTGTCATGTGGAAGCCCGCGGATGACAACTTGCCTTGTGGGACGCTTGGCTTTTGGATGGGTGAAGTAATTTGTTCTGGCTCCTTTGAGATGTTCGATTACTTTATCGTGATCTGTCAGATTGGTGAGAATGAGTGTGGCTCCATCTGGAGTGGGCTTTAAGTCGTATCTGTGGTCAGTAGTTACGGCATCCAGCTCTTGACGTAGGTCCCTCCACTTTTTGGAAGTACGGATGTTAATTGGAGGGAGTCTGGTTGGAGCAGTGTTATTAGGGCCTGAGGTTGAGGGCGTAGACGCAAGATTTATGGTGCTAATTCTAGATGTGGATGCAGTTGGTGCGCTAGAAGTGGAAGCGAATGTTGCGTTGGAGATAGGTTGGTTTGAGTTTGTAGGTGCTGTGGTTCCACTGGAGTTAGTGTCTGTAACTGTTGGAGCATGTACCTGTGCAGATATGGAAGTAGTTTGTTGCTCGGTTGCAACAATGGGTTGGATAGTGTTGGATGAGGAGGGCTGTGCCGGGAGAGTAATTATTGCTTCGTTAGTGCCTGAAGTGCTCATGATGGATTGCGATTGTCGTGTATTTACCATTGTGAATAATTAGGTGCAGTTAAAATCGTTGTTTGTTGTTTTGTAGAGAATGGAAAACGTTATTATAAATTAGATGTTATAAATGAGGGGTCTATTAAGGCTTATATCACTAGTGTTTCCCCCAGGGGGGGAAAGAAGGTATTGTTGTGTTGTAACCTAACTGTGTAAAATTTATTTCAAACACTTAAGTGGAATGAAAAAGTAAACAAGATGTTCAGTAAAGAACATATAGCCTACTTTCTCCTAAATGCATGGGTATTGTTATAACTCTTTGTCCTTTTCAAGGAGTATGATTGAATGTTGGTTGTAGTAGCTTGTTGGAATACAACGAGCTATTGGGATATTAAACATGAATAAGAGGTGCCCTTTGCTAGTGCTACCTCTGTACAAAATTTCTTTCAATTCGGTTTCACCGTGTTTGAATTGATAGGGGGAATCGATTTGCACACATACTTGGCCACCATCTGCAAACTATTGGGCTGATGTTCTTGCAGTTTGGTCTGAATATGTTTCCCACATAAAGATATGGTGTTGCAAAATTTGGTAGAGACTAGATTATTAGGTTGGTCGTAATTACATTTTAGCTTTTAACATTTGGGTGGCCGCGATTACGTTTCCGTCAAGATAGCGGTGATATAAAACATGACACTGAGGTGCCTTTTGCTAGTGCTACCTCTGTACCAAATTTCGTTCCATTCGGTTTCACCGTGTTCGAATTGATAAGGGGAATCGATTTTCACACAAAGATGGCCGCCATCCGCAAAATATTGGGCTGAAGACCTATTAGTTTGGTCAAAGGATGCTCCCTTCATAAAGGTATGTTGTTGCTAAGTTTGCTTGAGATCGGATGATTAGGCTAATCGTAATTTGATTTAAGCTTTGAAAATTTGTGTGGCCGCCATTACGTTTCCGTCAAGATGGCGGCGATATAAAACATGACACTGAGGTGCCCTTTGCTAGTGCTACCTCTGTACCAAATTTCGTTCATTCGGTTCCAACGTGTTCGAATTAATAGGGGGAATCAATTTTGACATAAAGATGGCCGCCATCCGCAAACTATTAGGCTAATGGCCTATTAGATTGGTCAAAGGATGCTCCCTCCATAAAGGTATGTAGTTGAAAAATTTGGTAGAGATCGGATGATTAGGTTAATCGTTATTTGATTTAAGCTTTTAACATTCGTGTGGCCGCCATTACGTTTCAGTCAAGATGGCGGCGATATAAAACATGACACTAAGGTGCCCTTTGCTAGTGCTACCTCTGTACCAAATTTCGTTCCATTCGGTTCCACCGTGTTCGAATTAATAGGGGGAATCAATTTTGACATAAAGATGGCCGCCACCCGCAAACTATTAGGCTAAGAACCTATTAGATTGGTCAAAGGATGCTCCCTCCATAAAGCAATGTTGTTGCAAAGTTTGGTAGAGATCGGATGGTTATGTTAGTCGTAATTTAATTTAAGCTTTGAACATTTGTGTGGCCGCCATTACGTTTCTGTCAAAATGGCGGCGATATAAAACATGACACTGAGGTGCCCTTTGCTATTGCTACCTCTGTACCAAATTTCGTTCATTCGGTTCCACCGTGTTCGAATTAATAGGGGGAATCAATTTTGACATAAAGATGGCCGCCACCCGCAAACTATTAGGCTAATAACCTATTAGATTGGTCAAAGGATGCTCCCTCCATAAAGGAATGTTGTTGCAAAGTTTGGTAGAGATCGGATGGATATGTTAGTCGTAATTTAACTTAAGCTTTGAACATTTGTGTGGCCGCCATTACGTTTCTGTCAATATGGCGGCGATATAAATAATGACACTGAGATGCCCTTTGCTAGTGCTACCTCTGTACCAAATTTCGTTCCATTCGGTTTCACCGTGTTTGAATTAATAGGGGGAATTGGTGTTCACACAAAGATGGCCGCCATCCGCAAACTATTAGGCTAATGACCTAGTCATTTGGTCAATGGATGCTTCCTCTATAAAGGTATATTGTTGCAAAATTTGGTAGAGATCCGATGATTAGATTAATCGTAATTTGATTTAAGCTTTGATCATTTGTGTGGCCGCCAATACGTTTCCGTCAAGATGGCGGCGATATAAAACATGACACTGAGGTGCATTTTGTTAGTACTACCTCTGTACCAAATTTTGTTCCATTCGGTTGCACCGTGTTTGAATTAATAGGGGGAATCGATTTTCACACAAAGATGGCCGCCATCCGCAAACTATTACGCTGATGACCTATTAGTTTGGTCAAAGGATGCTCCCCCGATAAAGGTATGTTGTTACAAAATTTGGTGGAGATCGGATGATTAGGTTAGTCGTAATTTGATTTAAGCTTTGAACATTTGTGTGGCCGCCATTACGTTTCCGTCAAGATGGCGGCGATATAAAACAGGACACTGAGGTGTCCTTTGCTATTGCTACCTTTGTACCAAATTTCGTTCAATTCGCATTCACCGTGTTCGAATTGATAGGGGGGCACAGACATTCAGAGTACACACACTCACACACACACACAGACACACACACAGACTCACACACACACATACACACACACACACACACACACACATACACACACACAGACAGACACACTTTTTTCGCCCTGTGTTGATCTCATAAGTCTACTTTCATTTTTTGCAAAAATCGAAAGTAGGCTAAAAACAAGATGTTCAGTAAAGAACATATAGCCTACTTGCTCCTAAATGCATGGGTATTGTTATAACTCTTTGTCCTTTTCAAGGAGTATGATCGAATGTTGGTTGTAGTAGCTTGTTGAAATACAACGTGCTATAGGGATATTAAACATGAATATGAGGTGCCCCTTGCTAGTGCTACCTCTGTACCAAATTTCGTTCAATTCGGTTTCACCGTGTTTGAATTGATAGGGGGAATCGATTTGCACACATACTTGGCCACCATCTGCAAACTATTGGGCTGATGTTCTTGCAGTTTGGTCTGAATATGTTTCCCACATAAAGATATGGTGTTGCAAAATTTGGTAGAGACTAGATTATTAGGTTGGTCGTAATTACATTTTAGCTTTTAACATTTGGGTGGCCACGATTACGTTTCCGTCAAGATAGCGGTGATATAAAACATGACACTGAGGTGCCCTTTGCTAGTGCTACCTCTATACCAAATGTCGTTCCATTCGGTTTCACCGTGTTCGAATTGATAAGGGGAATCGATTTTCACACAAAGATGGCCGCCATCCGCAAAATATCAGGCTGATGACCTATTAGTTTGGTCAAAGGATGCTCCCTCCATAAAGGTATGTTGTTGCTAAATTTGCTAGAGATCGGATGATTAGGCGAATCGTAATTTGATTTAAGCTTTGAACATTTGTGTGGCCGCCATTACGTTTCCGTCAAGATGGCGGCGATATAAAACATGACACTGAGGTGCCCTTTGCTAGTGCTACCTCTGTACCAAATTTCGTTCATTCGGTTCCACCGTGTTCGAATTAATAGGGGGAATCAATTTTGACATAAATATGGCCGCCATCCGCAAAATATTAGGCTAATGGCCTATTAGATTGGTCACAGGATGCTCCCTCCATAATGGTATATTGTTGCAAAGTTTGGTAGAGATCGGATGGTTATGTTAGTCGTAATTTGATTTAAGCTTTAAACATTTGTGTGGCCGCCATTACGTTTCTGTCAATATGGCGGCGATATAAATCATGACACTGAGATGCCCTTTGCTAGTGCTATCTCTGTACCAAATTTCGTTCCATTCTGTTTCCCCGTGTTTGAATTAATAGGGGAATCGATTTTTACACAAAGATGGCCGCCATCCGCAAACTATTAGGCGAATGACCTATTAGATTGGTCAAAGGATGCTCCCTCCATAAAGGTATGTAGTTGCAAAATTTGGTAGAGATCGGATGATTAGGTTAATCGTAATTTGATTTAAGCTTTGAACATTTGTGTGGCCGCCATTACGTTTCCGTCAAGATGGCGGCGATATAAAACATGACACTGAGGTGCCCTTTGCTAGTGCTACCTCTGTACCAAATTTCGTTCCATTCTGTTCCACCGTGTTCGAATTAATAGGGGGAATCAATTTTGACATAAAGATGGCCGCCTGCCGCAAACTATTAGGCTAATAACCTATTACATTGGTCAAAGCATGCTCCCTCCATAAAGGAATGTTGTTGCAAAGTTTGGTAGAGATCGGATGGTTATGTTAGTCGTAATTTAACTTAAACTTTGAACATTTGTGTGGCCGCCATTACGTTTCTGTCAATATGGCGGTGATATGAAACATGACACTGGGATGCCCTTTGCTAGTGCTACCTCTGTACCAAATTGCGTTCCATTCAGTTTCACCGTGTTTGAATTAATAGGGGGAATTGATTTTCACACAAAGATGGCCGCCATCTGCAAACTATTAGGCTAATGACCTAGTCATTTGGTCAAAAGATGCTTCCTCTAAAAAGGTATGTTGTTGCAAAATTTGGTAGAGATCGGATGATTAGGTTAATCGTAGTTTGATTTAAGCTTTGAACATTTATGTGGCCGCCATTACGTTTCCGTCAAGATGGCGGCGATATAAAACATGACACTGAGGTGCCTTTTGTTAGTACTACCTCTGTACCCAATTTCGTTCCATTCGGTTGCACCGTGTTTGAATTAATAGGGGGAATCGATTTTCACACAAAGATGGCCGCCATCCGCAAGCTATTACGCTGATGACCTATTAGTTTGGTCAAAGGATGCTCCCTCTATAAAGGTATGTTGTTGCAAAATTTGGTAGAGATCGGATGATTAGGTTAGTCGTAATTTGATTTAAGCTTTGAACATTTGTGTGGCCGCCATTACGTTTCCGTCAAGATGGCGGCGATATAAAACATGACACTGAGGTGCCTTTTGTTAGTACTACCTCTGTACCCAATTTCGTTCCATTCGGTTGCACCGTGTTTGAATTAATAGGGGGAATCGATTTTCACACAAAGATGGCCGCCATCCGCAAACTATTACGCTTATGGCCTATTGGTTTGGTCAAAGGATGCTCCCCCATAAAGGTATGTTGTTGCAAAATTTGGTAGAGATCGGATGATTATGTTAGTCGTAATTTGATTTAAGCTTTGAACATTTGTGTGGCCGCCATTACGTTTCCGTCAAGATGGCGGCGATATAAAATATGACACTGAGGTGTCCTTTGCTAGTGCTACCTTTGTACCAAATTTCGTTCAATTCGCATTCACCGTGTTCGAATTGATAGGGGGGGACAGACATTCAGAGTACACACACTCACACACACACAGACACACACACACACACAGACACACACACAGACTCACACACACACATACACACACACAGACAGACACACTTTTTTCGCCCTGTGTTGATCTCATAAGTCTACTTTCATTTTTTGCAAAAATCGAAAGTAGGCTAATAACTGCCGGTGGTGAAAACAGGTCGCTACAGGCTACAGTTTTAGCAAGGTGTCTCCTTGGCAGGTAGCGATTGCTGTATCAGCCGGTAGTTATGTGTATTTAATGCTGGTTTCGGCTCCGGCTCAGGCGCGCCGCGAGCGCGGCCTTTGAAGTGCCCGCAACAAGCAGCCAATCACTAGGCGACTCCTCAGTGATGGGCAGAATATTACGAGGTCACAAGTGTGACCCTGGTTAATTTCTCGATGCACCCGAAGGCCGCCGGCGCGTAGATAGTGGTCCAGACCTTGGGATATACCCAGCCGTTGCCCCGTGGTTTAGGTGCCAAGCGGTTATGATGCGACGAAGGAAGACCTAGCGGAAAACGGCAGCGTGGTCAGATGTATGCACTCTGCAGAAGTGGTCCCCCTTTCGGGGAACGCCCTGGAGCCTACCACTTCCACTCAAGCCTCTGCACCCTCCCAGTCCAATCCGGCGAAGCAATGAACAACCCAATATTCCTGCCAATAATACCTAACTGCCGCCCTGCCCTTCAAACCAGTTCGCCAAAACAATGCTGGCCTCCTTGTCCAACAATGCTCGGCGAAACTGGAGTAGCCGCTGAGCCAGTGACGCGTATGGTCGCGGCCGCCCGTTAGGGCTGGTACTGAGAAGTCACGGCTAGTTCTTCTCTCTATTCGGCTATATTAAACTGAAAGCCCAGTCTCCAACTAAATATTTAGCTACCGTGCCGGTAGCAGTTTCCCAGCTAATCGACTAACCAGGGTGGGAACCCACGGAAAACCCAAGCATCAATAGGGATGTATAGAACTAGCACCGATAGAGCGCACTGCTGTTGTACTGGGTAAGCGCAAGGCACTCTTCATTTGTCTCCTGTGTTCTCATGCCGCTAATATCCACGAATTTTAGTTGCTTAAATGGCTATTTTCGTGACTATGCCGAGCTATTGCAGTGTTCCTCTTTGCAAAAATCAGGGAAATCCGATTTCGTGTCACCAATTTTCACAAAATAAAGAAATGAGGAAGAAATGGTTACATGCTATTAGAAGGAAACATTTCGGTGAAGAAAATCTGACCGAAAATATTAAAGTGTGTTCCCATCGTTTTCAACTCGATGACTTCACGAAAACTGTGTTGGGTAAGTGTGATTTACAAAGGGAAATAATTCCTACCTATAAACTGAATTGACATATCGATAACAACCACTGAATTTATGCGTTTGTATTTGAAGGTGAGAGAGCAAGATTAAAACCGGGCACTGTTCCATCGCTTTTTCCGTGGACCACGATCACAACAAAAATAAGGAAGAGGCGATACACAAGAAAATTGCCAGTTTACCACGATAAGCCTACAATATCGGAATCTGCATAAATTATCTCCATTGAAGTACGGTACGGGAAGAAATCGTCAATATACAGGAAGAAGTGAATGTAACATTTGTGACTCCCATTTTCAAAGGCATCAATACTCGGACAAATTCTTCAAGAATAAATGTCACAACATTAACAGTCAAAAACGTATTATGGTTGGTTTCTTGAAATCAGAATTAATCGTCAACTTACATCTGCCCGACGGAGAATGTGGTACCGGTAGTGACTGACTTCTACATTCTTGAGTCATAGGCCTAAGTTAGCCAGATGAATGGAAACAGTTCATGGCCTAAAAACAGGGATTCTCAAACTTTTTAAATACTGTACCCCTAAGTCATTTCCAAGGGGTACGGAAACGATTTGTATTAAGAAATTGACAAATTACAAAAGAACCAAACGTTGCGTTGCATTTTGAGGTAAACAATACCGGTATCAACTTTCTTTGATTATGTTTACCTTAAAACAAGACCGTTTCATGTACGCTTTCAACCAAAAAAATACACGAATCGAAGTCTATAAGCAAGGGGAGCCAGTGAATATTAAAATCTCTATTTATAAAAGGAAGATTATAGTTTTACGTGACCGTTAATCTAGAGATCATAAGGCAAAGAGGACTTCCTCTTTACGTAGAATCCGAACAGGACAAGGCATTTCACTTTGAAAATCTCACATGCATTGACCGGGAAATCTCCATTTATGATTTAAGTATTATGGAGATATAGGCTATTTATCAATATGGGCCTCAGAGGAGTGCGTCAGGCCTCGGCAGCCGGCACAGTTCATATCCTCGCCGCTAGATGGGGGCTTCATTCATTCCCTTCCTGACCCGGTCGGAGACTGGAAGCAGGCTGTGGATTTTCATCAATATGGGCCTACAATACTCAAGCATGCTGACTCCTATTCATAATTTGAATAATAAAGCGTGATAGAATTTTGTTATTACCGCTGTAGCCTACTAATTCTTCCCTCCTCCCACTAGTTTTAGCGCCTCTAGTCCATAGCTCATTTTACAGCTGTTTAACGCTCAAACGCTGAAAATCGTTCATAATATATTAGAGAATATACCTATAGAATTAATTAATATAGTCTTGGAGTAAAATTAGAGAAGATATAATTTACTTTAGCTTAGAAACTCGGTCACAATCTATACATTCCTCGTAGCTGACTGGGGGAAACATAGGACGATCGCCTTGCGCTTACCCAGTACTACACGAGCGCTATCTGGCGCGAACTTTCTCAGGCTACATCCCTATTGTGGCTGATCGAGGAGCTGTGGACTCACACGACCGACCTGGCGAGCTCCTAAGCGCAGAATTGCTCAGCGGCAGGGACCCGTAACTTAACGAAATGAACGTTATTAACGCCGAGTTTAACGTTACGTTACACGTTACGTAACGTGGAACTGATGTGGCTTGGTAACGTTACTAATGCCTGTACCGCAACTAACGTTATATTCAAGTGTAACGTTACAGCAGTAACGTAACAGTTGTACCGTAGGCATTGATCGGTACAGTAGAGACGGTACAGACTGTAACGTTACATTTCATATAACGTCAGTTCTGGAACAGGCATTAGTAACGTTACAGCTATTTCGCATGTGTTGTACCGCGAGCATTGGACGACAGAGTAGATATGGTACAAGCTGTAACGTTACGTTTGGATCTCGTAGCAGTTCCGGTACGGCCATGTGTAACGTTAATCCAAGCTGTACCGCATGTTTCAATCGGTACAGCACGCGGCCCGGGTGCAAGGAATCAAATATGGCGGAGCAGAGTTATGAAGTAAAGTGTGCTATTTTACGATTTGATTAATCAAAAAGATTTAAGAAATAAAATTTCACTAAGCCGCCATCCGTCAACAGAGTGTGTAATCAGACTTCTGTTTTAATGGTCCTGGGTTCGATTCCCATCTCTTCCAGGAATTACATTTCTAGCCTGAGTGAGGATAATTGAGAAGAGGTAGGTTAGATTCCCACCTTAGCTATCCTGTAGATGGTATGGCGTGGTTTCCTACTTCTACGCCAGGCAAATGCCCGGATTGTTCCCAACTGAAGGTGACGGTCATTTCCTTCCAAATCCTAGCTTCAATTACAAATACACACACTACCACAGGCAACACAATGGCATGGGTTACCAGAGAGATTCCTCACACACATATAAGATAAGAATACTAAAAATAATAAATATTTTTAATAATATAAATACGAATGTCGCCTCCGTAGCGTAGTGGTCAGCATGGTCGGCTGCCCCCGGAGGTCCTGGGTTCGATTCCTGGGTCTGCCACGAAATTTGAAAAGTGGTATGAGGACTAGAACGGGGTTTACTCAGCCTCGGGTGGTCCAAATGAGTAGAGGGGGTCCGATTCCAACCTCAGCCATCCTCGACGTGGTTTTCCGGGGTTTCCCACTTCGTCTTCGGGCAAATGCCGGGATGGTACCTACTGTCAGGCCACGGCCGCCTTCTTCCCTCTTCCTAGCCTATCCATCCCAATCTTCCATCCCTTCCCATCCCTCATGAGGCCCCTGTTCGCTTTGCAGGTGAGGCCGCCTGGGCGAAGTGCTGATCACACCTCCCCAGTTGTATCCCTCCCGAACAGATGTTCCAAATTCCAGGACACTGCCCATAGAGGCGGTAGTGGTGAGTTCCCTCACTGAGTCCGTGGGAACCACCAACCTAGAGGGTAAATTGATTAAATAAAAAAATAAAAAATAAAAATAAAACAAAAAATAATAATAATTATTATTATTATTATAATGATAATGTTGTCTGTACAAATAACAACGAAAAGAGCGTAATCAATGCTGGGTTTTACGTAACGCTACAAGAGATGGTAGAGGTTGTAACATTGTACCGCCAGCATCGACCGTCAGAGAAGAAACGGTACAGGCTGTAACGTTAAGGTTGGATGTAGCCGCAGTTTCGGTACAGGCTTGAGTGACGTTTCTCGCATGTGTACCGCCTGTTTGATTGGCTCAGCAGAGCGAGCTCTAAGGCATCAAAGATGGTGGAAGGTTGTCAATTGAGGGTAATATCCGCTGCTGATGGGCATTAATAATGCAAATCTGTCATTAAGATGCGTAACTGTTTGTTGAAAACATGCCAGGTACTGATGAATGCATTCCTGCCGGTCTTAATGATTGAACTGAAATCATTTGACCTTAAGCAATTGGGATTAAGTTACGTAGGCTACCTGTGAGCTTAGCGACATACTGGCAATGTGTACGAGGGGTAAGGCTGTAGCTTCGTAACGGATGGGCCCCGTGTTCAAGACGCCCTAGTGACCAAAAGTTTATTTCTTTTTAAATTATTTTATTGTATCCATCCTACTTTGTGCTGTCTAATCTCTAAGTCGAAAACCATTAATATTCATCCTATTCGTGTAAAATATTAAAATTTGATAGCACAATGATATTCTCACTCCACAATAAATAATATTATAATTCTATTTTGGGTCGTTTCCGTTGTGTAGTGGGCAGCGTGCTTAGCTGCCAACCCGGAGGCCTGAAGTCCGATTCCTGGGTCTGCCACGCAATTTTAAAAGCAGCATGATAGGAACGGGGTCTACTCAGACTCCGGTGGTCCAAATGAGTAGATAGTATTTGATTCCCACCTCAGCAATCCTCGAAGAGGTTTTCCGTGGTTTCCCACTTCGTCTTCGAGCTAATGCCGGGATGGTATCTACCGTCAGGCCACGGGCGCCTCCTTCCCTCTTCCATGTATATCCGTGCCATTCTTCACATCCCGTCCCGACCCTCATGAGACCCTCTATTCGCTTTGTAGGTGAGGCCGCCAGGGCGAGGCGCTAGTCCAGATTCTCATCCCAGTTGTATCTCCCAACTGGATGTCAAGGTCCAGGACACTGCCCGTAGAGGCGATAAGGTTGTATCCCCCATGAGTCCGTGGGAGAAGCTTACCAGGAGGGTAATCTGACTAAGAAAAAGAAGAGAAAAAACGAGACAAATAATTTTTTACCACTCTTATTGTAATTCATCACTCAAGTGTGTCAGATTTTTAGTTCGATACAATCTGTTTATTATATTGCACACTGTTACGTAAAACAAAATGTCCACAATAGTTGAAAGAAAGAAAATTATGCACAACAAGAATTCAATACAGTTGTGTAAGCTCAGTTTGGTAGTGGACGTGTGTCTTTTACGATTTGTGAAAACCGGAAATATTTCAGAAATAAAATTACACAAAGTCACCTTCGGTGAACAGAGTGTGCAATGTTACTCCTCTATGAAAGGACCTGGGTTTGATCCCTATCTCTTCCAACAAAGATTTTCTAGCCTCAGTGCTAGAAAGTGTACACTAAGCTTAGTCAGTTAGTTACATAGTTAGTTAGTTCTTTATTCAGGTTCAAAGAGGAGAAAATACGAGGTCATCGGCCCCAAGCACTACACTAAGCCTCGTGAGGATAATTTAGAAGAGATAGGTTAGATTCCTATCTAGCTATCCTGGAGGTCGAATGGCGTGGTTTCCTGCTTCAAAGCCAGGCAAATGACCGGATGGTAGCTAAGTGAAGGCCACGGTCATTTCCTTCCCAAACCTAGCCAAAATTACAAATACGCACATTACCACAGCCAACACAATGTCACTGGTTAACACACTGATTCCACACACACCTAAGACAATAATAACAATAAGAATATTAATAATAATAATAATGTTGTCGGTACGAATAACAACGAAATGAGCGTTATCAATGCTGGATTTTACGTAACGCTACAAGAGATGGTAGAGGTTGTAACTTCGTACCGCCAGCATTGACCCTCAGAGAAGAAACGGTACAGGCTGTAACGTTAAGGTTGGATGTAGCCGCAGTTTCAGTACCGGCTTGAGGAACGTTTCTCGCATTTGTACCGCCTATTTGATTGGCTCAGCAGGGCGAGCTCCAAGCAATCAAAGATGGTGGACGGTTGTCAATTGAGGGTGGTATCTGCTGTTGATGGGCATTATTAGAATACAAATCAGTCCTTAAGATACGTAACTGTAAGTTGAAAACATGCCAGGCACTGATGCATTCATTCCTGCCGGTCTTGAAGATTGAAGATTGAACTGAAATCATTCGACCTTCAGCCATTACATTCGGATTCAGTTACGTACGCTACCTGTGAGCTGGAACTAGAAAAGTGTAGGAGGGGTAAGGCCGTAGCTTCGTAACGGATAGGTCCTGGGTTCAAGACCCCTTAGAGACCAATATTTTATTTCTTTTTAAATGATTTTATTGAATCCATCCGACTTTCTGCTGTCAATTCTCTGAGTCGGAAACCATTAATATTCATCCTATTCGTGTAAAATAATACAACTTGATAGCACAATGGTATTTTCACTCAACAATAAATAATTCTTCATTTCTTCTTTCCTTTTCTTAGTCGTTTACCCTCCAGGTTGGTGGAACCAACGGACTCAGCGAGGGAACTCACCACTACCGCCTCTACGGGCAGTGTCCTAGAGCTGGGATCATATAATCGGAGTGAATACAACTGGTGCCACCCCAGATGCCCAAGGTCCGATTCCTGGGTCTGCTACGTAATTTGAAAAGCGGTATGATTGGAACGGGGTCTACTCAGCCTCGGGAGGTCCAAATGATTCGAGGATGTTTGATTCCCACCTCAGCCATCTCCGAAGTGTTTTTCCGTGGTTTCCCACTTCGTCTTCGAGCTAATGTCGGGATGGTATCTAACGTCAAGCCACGGCCGCCTCCTTCCCCGTTCCTTGTCTATCCCTCCCATTCTTCCCATCCTGTCCCGTCCCTCATGTGGCCCATTATTCGCTTTGCAGGTGAGGCCACCTGGGCGAGGCGCTAGTCCAGCCTCCCTCCCCAGTTGTATCCCATAAATGGATGTCAAGATCCAGGACACTGCCCGTAGAGGCAGTAAAGGCGGGATCATTCGCTGAGTCCGTGGGAAAAGCCTACCTGCAGAGTAGAAAAAGAAATGAATAAACAAAACAAATAATTTTATATTACACCTATTGTAATTCATCACTCAAGTGTGTCAGATTTTTAGTACGATACAATTTGGATATTATATTGAAGACTGTTACGTAACTCAAAATGTCAAAGATAGTTGAGAGAAAGAAAATAATGCACAACAAGGAATCAAAGCATTTGTGTAAGCTCAGTTTGGAAGTGGACCTGAGTCTTTCACGATTTTTGGAATCCGGAAATATTTCAGAAATAAAATTACACAAATCCACCTTCCATAAGATGAAAGTACACTGTGACTCCTCATTTAAAGGATCGGGGTTCAATCCCCATCTCTTCCTGCAAAGATATTTCTAGCCTCAGCCCTAGAAACTGTACACTAAGCCTAGTTAGTTAGTTAATTAGTTAGTTATTGGGGTTGAAAGGGGAGGAACTACGAGGTCATCGGTGCTAACCACTAGACTAAGCCACGTGAGGATAGTTTGGAATAGATAGTTTAGATTCCTACCTAGCTATGCTGGAGGTGGAATGGCGTGATTCCCTACTTCAAAGCCAGGAAAATGCCCGGATGGTACCTAAGTGAAGGCCACGATCATTTCCTTCCCAAACCTAGCCACAATTACAAATACGCACATTAGCACAGCCAACACAATGTCACTGGTTAACACACTGATTCCACACACACCTAAGACAATAATAACAATAATAATAATAATAATAATAATGTTGTCGGTACGAATAACAACGAAATGAGCGTTATCAATGCAGGATTTTGCGTAACGCAACAAGAGATGGTAGAGATTGAAACTTTGTACCGCCAGCATTGACCCTCAGAGAAGAAACGGTACAGGCTGTAACGTTAAGGTCGGATCTAGCCGCAGTTTCGGTACAGGCTTGAGGAACGTTTCTCGCATGTATACCGCCTGTTTGATTGGCTCAGCAGGGCGAGCTCCAAGCAATCAAAGATGGTGGACGGTTGTCAATTGAGGGTGGTATCTGCTGTTGATGGGCATTATTAGAATACAAATCAGTCATTAAGGTACGTCACTGTAAGTTGAAAACATGCCAGGCACTGATGAATGCATTCCTGCCGGTCTTGAAGATTGAACTGAAATCATTCGACCTTCAACCATTGCATTCGGATTCAGTTACGTACGCTACCTGTGAGCTAGTAATTATACTAGAAAAGTGTAGGAGGGGTAAGGCCGTAGCTTCGTAACGGATAGGTCCTGGGTTCAAGACACCATAGTGACCAAAATTGTATTTCTTTTTAAATTATTTTATTGAATTCATCCGACTTTCTGCTGTCTATTCTCTGAGTCGGAAACCATTAATATTTATCCTATTCGTGTAAAATAATACAATTTGATAGCACAATGATATTTTCACTCTGCAATAAATACGGTAATTCCTCTCTTCTTCTTTTCTTTCTTAGTCGTTTACCCTCCAGGTTGGTGAAACCAACGGACTCAGCAAGCGAACTCACCACTACCGCCTCTACGGGCAGTGTCCTAGAGCTGGGAACATCTAATCGGAGTGAATACAACTGGTGAGGTGTGACTGGCACCTCGCCCAGACGGCCGCACCTGCAAAGCGAACAGGGGCCACATGAGGGAAGATAAGGGATGGTCAGGATGGATAGGCAAGGAAGAGGGAATGAGGCGGCCGTGGCCTTAAAGAAGGTACCATCCCGGAATTTGCCCGAAGACGAAGTGTTAAACCACGGAAAACCACTTCGAGGATGCCTGGGGTGGGAATCGAAACCCCTCTACTCATATGGAACACCCGTGGCTGAGTAGACCGCGTTCCAATCCTCATACCACTTTTCATATTTCGTGGCAGAGCCGAGAATCGAACCCAGGACCTCCAGGGCGGCAGCTAACCATGATGACCGCTACGCGATGGAGGCGACTTCACAATAAATAATTATAATTATAATTTTATATGTGGCCTCCGTAGCGTAGCGGTCAGCACGGTTAGCTGCCGCCCCGGAGGTCCTGGGTTCGATTCCCGGCTCTGCCACGAAATTTGAAAAGTGGTATGGGGACTGGAACGGGGTCTACTCAGCCTTGGGTGTTCCAAATGGGTAGAGGGGGTTTCGATTCCTAACTCAGCCATCCTCGAAGTGGTTTTCCATGGTTTCCCACTTCTTCTTCTGGAAAATGCCGGGATGGTACTGTCCCCGTTTACCTGGATAGTAGGCTGTCAGATATCCGCCCCCTCAATCGGATTGCCAATTATCAATTGCACCGGCACAGTTACATCAATGAAAATGGCACTGACAGATACTATCGAGATAAGAGCACAGAAGTTCACAGGAAATCATTGTGGAACACACCAAAATAGACGGGGGTTCATACTTACCGTTACTTACCTCTTAATTATCTCGGGGTTTGAGTTGACAACAGGATCACTAAAAGTCTGTTCACACAATAACCTCCACCATGACATTTAAAAATGAGCCAAGACGAAGACGAGAACTTTGAACTGTACAAAAGCTTTATTTCTAATAAAGGGTATGATTTTACTAACACAACAAAATCAACGTGGCTATCAGAAGCCCAAGTCAATCTGACTACGTCCTCTTGTAGGACTTGCAAAAATTATCATACAACATGATATAAAACATTTTAGCTCCCAAGAGCTCCAAATAACGTAATATTCATAACACTATTGGATTGGAAAAGGACGTCAGGGTGTGACATATATAGAGCATTTGGTTTCCTTTTAATAAACATGAGAATGGTATTTATAGTCGCAAGGCCGGAGTGTGGACGACCTCACTCTCTGTGAACCAGATGTTGGCCCAGCTGCGAGCTACCCTCGAACCTGTTGCATACTGGTCAAATGCACTCCCTTCTCACGTGCTAAGTTACGTAAGAGTATAGCTTGCTCTCTCAAGCTTTTAAATGTCGACAAGACAACTCACATTATATTTACGCAAATCTTTCAAGTACTTTGCTCACATCCTAATGAATCATTATGTTAATTCCTTAAACTTGTTAAGTTCAATCCAAATGTTTAATTAGCTCTTAAATGTTTATAACAAAATCACATAAATTATTTATAACAATTAGAAATTGTTTATAATATTTGTCAAAGACAATAAAAATATTATATACACGCCTTTAACATCACTCTCGTTCCATATTAATTTCAAAAAATATTTACAACAATTATTTACAATATTAACATTTTAAATTGTTTAAATTATTAATTTCAGAAATACATTGACCACATGTCCATTCGGTTGGTAATTTTCATAATCGTGATTAATATAATCGACCAATGAAGGTTAGTTATACATATTAATGTCACAATCTGGTTTAATAAAGGTTTTAATAATGATTTGTGACGGCAACCTTCATTCAAAATCTTATCTCAAATTCTATCAAAACTCGTGTTAATTCTAACAGTAAATCACTTGATTTATTTTCAACGAACTATGACAATCTTACTCCAGCGGAAAATCCTTCGCTAACAAGTTAATGCACAAACTGCATTAAAAATATGCCCAAAATCATCATATATTAATCTATATGGTATTCAACTTCCACATAACTTACAAAACTTCCACAAATAATTCTTTAACATTTATTCCTGTGGGAACTTCCTTCATATTCAAGGGCATTATATCTCAGCGACTTTCAACACGCACTGCACTAGCGATTATACATTCATAGTTCCACTTAAAAAATTTTATAATCATTAATTGTTTCAAAACTGTTTTTCTATTTAATCTTCGTGAATTTCATTCATGAACCGAAATGAAGTCAAAACTTGCCAATCACAAACAAATTTAATAGTGAATACGCTTATATACGCCTGTCTGGTCTATCAAATTTTAAGATTAACATCTTAAAAGAAATTGTAGTATGAAAATACTATCTTCAAATAAAGTGCGACTAAAATGCAAAGTAGTCGAATAGAATCCAATTAGACTGGGGAATGCAAACATCGTTCTATAAATCTCTAATTGAGAAAAACTCCTAACAAAAGTTCTAGACTTTAATGCATTCAATAATTCATTATTAAAGTTACTCTTTCACAAAAGTGTCTATAATGCAATGTTCATTCATAACTGACGATAAATGTCTGTGTTGCAATCAATTCAAATAACGACTAGTATTTCCAAGATCGTCGACAACGTAAGAGATTTTAACGCTCTAAAATCATTTAAATGTTCTTCCTTCTTGATGATGACAGAAAATTGGTCAAAGTAATTAAACTGGGGTAGAATTACTTTAATAAAATGACACGCTGTCTGAATTTAAATATGCCATTAAAAATCATTAACTTACAGTCAAATCGTGACTACAAAAATATTAATTACTGAAAATCTAAATATCAGTCTCAACTGATTCAAAATCGTTAACTATGCCCATGACATAACAATGTCTTAATAAATCGTCGAAAAATGCAAAACTCATCAAAGTGTACTGAGAATAAGAATCTCAAAAAGAAAATAGGGCAAAAATACATGAGGATAAAAATATGGGAAAAATGGTTGCTCAAACATCATTAATATACTCAAATACAATAAACGTTCACGACTACCTTATCTGCCGATTGATGTTCCAGAGGAAAATTCCCCAAAGAAGACTGCTGATGGATCCATTTCACCACGTTACAGCTGAGCTCCAACCTCGAAATAGGAAATAGCACCCTCGGAGAATCGAACTGCTTCCTTCTCCGTGAATCGCTCTGCTCCTCGAAGACGAATAGACATCCTTCCGGCAATAATCTTCTTTGTGAGTCGGGACATCCCTGACCTCTCTTGAAAAATTCCCTGAAGTTCCAGTAGACAATCGTCATGAAGTTTTGTAGAAATTTCCGAAGAAATTATTCATATTCAGAGTATGAAATTGTTTCTATGGCTGTTCGATGGTATTCAGCCTTTAATTACGAAACATGGGTGTAGATGGTATTCACCGCATGTTCGCTTGTGTGGAATAGCAATTAGCGAAGTTCCATGTCGCTATCTTACTCCGTTGAAGTATGTCCCAATTGCAATAAGCCCTTAGCCTTCCATCTGCTCTTCGGTTGTAGTGTTAGAAGAACAAACTGCCGTATTCAATTGCTCCATTATACTGTAGTGTTCTGTAACCAAGCAATCTGAAGTCTTTCTATTCCACTCGCAGCGTCAGCCTTGCGTTGATTCTGGCTATACAAAAGTGCTTCTCTTGTGGCGAGATAATCACTTTTCTCAGTCGTATAAAACTGCTAATATCTTTCGAACTAATCGGTCGAAATTGTTCTGCTTTTCTCTATAACTGCATGTAGCACTGCACAATGCAATTAGCTTATCGGAGACCGCTAACTGTTCGAAGCTAAACTTGTAGAAGCTTTCTAAGGTCCGTTTCAACTTCACCTAGTTTGACTTGGATCTCGTTAATATAGTGGCCTCGCCACACGTTATAAAGACGATTCTTTTCACTGCTGTTCACTTC
Source organism: Meconema thalassinum (assembly GCA_946902985.2). Lineage (NCBI taxonomy): Eukaryota > Metazoa > Arthropoda > Insecta > Orthoptera > Tettigoniidae > Meconema > Meconema thalassinum. The sequence continues at coordinate 1,944,596,696 of OX336388.2, forward strand.
GACGTCTCACTATAATGAATGTATAAGAAAAGAACTTTCACAAATATACTTCGATGATCTGAGAATGAGATCTCAGAATAATCAGAGAACGAAAGAGACTCCTCTCTTCTGCGCAAGCCCTTTTATTAACTATACGAGGGGCGTTACCATCCCTTCCAAAGCGTGATACTGCGTCATCGCTAGAAGTTCCAACTTCGTTAATACATGACGGATTTTCAAAATTCAAAAACTGAAAATAAATTTCACCAAAATTCCAAATCAATGCTTTTACTGCAAATGGATTTCCACAATTCTGCATTCCAAAAGTAATAAAAATACCATAGTTTCAGCAATATCCGTCTTCCTTTAAACTATCGTTGATTGGTTCATGCCTCTCCTCCAATAGCATAGTTTCTTCCTCAGCCGAATTCCTCGTTTCCTGCGACTGCGTCGTAAATCTTGGAACATTCTCGACTAAATGCTGACGTCACTGAGAATCTCAGCTCAAGTAGCTTGCTGGCATAACATTTACGTCATCCGTGCTTACGTCATGACTACCCACGTCATAACTATGACAGCCATAACTCTCCTTATAAATTGCAAATATAGCCACCATGGTCTCTACATAATTCAATTACGGGGGCATTCTCCTCCCACCACGTTTTAAAAACAGTTGCAAATTGTTTTTAAACTCAATGTTACAAGTATCTCAACTCTCTTGAACACGAAATTGAATTATTACTGGCTTACTCTAGTATGATATTTCCTCTATGTTCCTTAATCATATTTTTCTTCTACTCTGGGTTTTGTGTGGTTAATGTATTCTTTCCTCTCTACTTTCTCTTCTGACCAGTATTTCTATTTTCTAAGTTCTGCTGGCTCGTAGAAGGACCAGGATCGATTACAACATCCTGCCTTTTCTTTTGATTGTCAGCTTCTTTATCCCTTAATTCTTTTAAGTATTGCTGGCTTTCCTTCTCTCTTTGCTGATACTGCTCAGGTGTCATAACCTGACTTTGAGTATTCTGGTTTCTATTTTGGTTTTGGTTATTCCTTTTATAGTTACGGTTATACCCATTATTGTTATAATATCTGCCTCTTCCATTGTAGTTTCCTCGGTTGTAGTTCCAACCTCTTCTCTGTTGATACGGTCGGTAACCTTGTGATCTGTAATTTCTAAACTGATTATTCCTGTGAGGACCTACATTATCATTTTTCTCCTCCTCTGGCTTGTCAGTTTGTTGGACTTGGTCCATATATACCGTATTGATTTCCTTAAACTCCTGCCTTTGACCTTTCTGGACTACGTTAGGCATTGGACTTGTGTAGTCTAACCTTCTCAGTAATTCATCCATGCTGGATAAATCCCTGATGTTGGACGAAATTATAAGTCTCCTCACCTCAACTGGCAGCATACGAGAAATCGCATCTATAAGTTGCTCCGTGGACAATGGGGGTTGCAAAAATCTCAAGCGGGACAACTGACTCGTAAAGAAATCAGCGTACCTCGTTGGAAGAGTACCTGAGTATTTTCTTGAATACACCTCCGCTCTTAACGAATTCTGCGCTTCTATGGACCAAAATCGTTTGATTAATGCCTCTGCAAACTCGTCAAAGTTACTGAATGTGTATCTAAATGCGCAAAACCATTCAAGGGGTCCTCCAATCAGATATCTCTCTACTATCTTCATCTCTCTCTCTCTGGGAATGTGAGCTTCGATGAAATAATCTTTGAGATTCCTTACATACTCTATAGGTGTCAAACTATCAGTGTTACTGAATTTTTGTGGTTTGTCTTCGAAATTCCTGATGACCGTCACGTTCCTCGGATATGAATCCGGATAGTTTTTCCCACTATCTCGATAATTCCACTCAGGTTCCATGTTCCTCTCGTCATCCTCCTCTCTGAATCTGGATACACGTTCTTCAGGAATCACGTCTCTTTCTTCTGGCTCTAGGTTATGTCTTCTAGTATAATTCCTATTCAATTCACAAGCTAAGCCTTCCGTATCCTTGTCAGTGATTCCTGTTAAGACTTTCTTGATAATCTCTTCTTTGTAGTTCTCCATTAAACTAGCCTCTCCTAACTTCAAATTTTTCAGTTTACTCGTCGTTTCATTTACATCCGAGACAACTTTATGAATTTGATCCTCTAATGTAGATTTTAAAGTTTGCATATCCTGATCTAGTTGTGTTCTATCGTCAACTTGTTTTTCGGATAACGAATTTATCCTGACGCTTAAATCTTTCCTAATCTGTACTACTTCATTGTTAATTTCTATCTGCGTACTGGCAAGTTTTCTTTCAATCCTTTCCTGAATTTGGGTTACATGTTCCCCACTTGACTTATTCCACTCGTCTTTCCATACCGCTACGTTTGCTGTTAACATTTCGGCTATGTCTACTTCGATATCCTCTTTTAATACTCTATTGTGGTCTAATACCTGTGTTCTCATGACCTCTACATCATACTTCAACTCTGCTAAAGACGTTGTTGTTCTAACTGATTCATCAACTAGTCTAGTCGCTAATGCAGTTATATTACGCGTACAAAGAGTTTTTGAGTTTTCGATTTCTTCCCTGACTTTATTTACATCAGTTTGGACTTTAGTAATATCTACGAAAACTGTGTTGACCTCTACCTGAATCTTAGTTATGTCACTTTGCACCTCAGTTATATCCGCATGAATGTTATTAATGTCTACCTGAACATTGGATACATCAGTTCTAGCTTTTTGAATTTCTTTTTGGACTTCCTCGACCTTGTCTTGGACAGTCGCTACATCGTTTTTGACAACAACAACTTCGGCTCTAGCACAAGAAATATCCCCTCGGACATTAGCTACATCTAGATTTAACATTGTAAGGTCTCTCTGTACCTTAGACACATCATTTTTAACATCATCAACACTTTTATGGACATTAGACACGTCTGTGCGCATGTCCGTTACAGTACTCACAATTCCTAGGGTATTAATCTGTAAACGCGACATATTCTCCTCTAAATTAGCAGCACTAGTATGAAGAACCTTCATATTCTCCTCCATTCGACTATTATTCTCCTTCATACTACTATTCAAATTAGCAGACATATTACTAGCATTCTCCTCCATCCTTGCATTCAAATTAGCAGACAAATTACTAGCATTCTCCTCCATTCTTGCATTCAAATTACTAGCATTCTCCTCCATCATCTGCTTCATGTTAGCAGACATCTCCTCTAACATTTTCTTCAAACTTTCATCTGCCATTACAATATTATTCAAAATGGATTGCTGTAGGGACATACATCAAAAGAGCAAAATAACAACATTTGAGCAACACTTTTCACCATATATAATTTTGATCAATTTTCTGTCTTAAATCTAACTTATAACTACCTTATAATTAATCTTCGAAGATACTTCATGTTGAAACAAACTCAAGCACATGTTCAAATTTCCCTGGCTCATTTTAAAATATCCTAACACCAATAATTTACATTTACAATCCAAATAATTAATTTTATCTTTAATATGACAGAAATGTCATAAGCCGGTCAAATAAAATAAGATTCCAGATCATAGGCGATTTTTCTAAGTTTCCAGCCTATTTAACCTTTCTCAAGTTGTATATGATCTGATCTTTTCTGAGTGTAACTTTCCTAATACAATACAACATTTAATTCCTATATAATCACACTCTCAAATGCTACAATTGGCCTAGACATCTAACAAAGAATCAACCTCTTTATTTGAGTCTAATCGAACCTCACGTTTTAGGTTTGCCACTCTTACTGGCGTTCAACCTGGTAATCCAGTTTTGTTGAATCGAGCCCCAACGTTTTAGGTGCGCCAATCTTTCTGTTGACTCAGCCCCACGCTCTTGGGTCGCCAATCTTTCTATTGTTCAACCTGGTAATCCATTGTTGTTGAACATGCCCCACACGTTGACGGCGCCAATCTTTCTGTCCCCGTTTACCTGGATAGTAGGCTGTCAGATATCCGCCCCCTCAATCGGATTGCCAATTATCAATTGCACCGGCACAGTTACATCAATGAAAATGGCACTGACAGATACTATCGAGATAAGAGCACAGAAGTTCACAGGAAATCATTGTGGAACACACCAAAATAGACGGGGGTTCATACTTACCGTTACTTACCTCTTAATTATCTCGGGGTTTGAGTTGACAACAGGATCACTAAAAGTCTGTTCACACAATAACCTCCACCATGACATTTAAAAATGAGCCAAGACGAAGACGAGAACTTTGAACTGTACAAAAGCTTTATTTCTAATAAAGGGTATGATTTTACTAACACAACAAAATCAACGTGGCTATCAGAAGCCCAAGTCAATCTGACTACGTCCTCTTGTAGGACTTGCAAAAATTATCATACAACATGATATAAAACATTTTAGCTCCCAAGAGCTCCAAATAACGTAATATTCATAACACTATTGGATTGGAAAAGGACGTCAGGGTGTGACATATATAGAGCATTTGGTTTCCTTTTAATAAACATGAGAATGGTATTTATAGTCGCAAGGCCGGAGTGTGGACGACCTCACTCTCTGTGAACCAGATGTTGGCCCAGCTGCGAGCTACCCTCGAACCTGTTGCATACTGGTCAAATGCACTCCCTTCTCACGTGCTAAGTTACGTAAGAGTATAGCTTGCTCTCTCAAGCTTTTAAATGTCGACAAGACAACTCACATTATATTTACGCAAATCTTTCAAGTACTTTGCTCACATCCTAATGAATCATTATGTTAATTCCTTAAACTTGTTAAGTTCAATCCAAATGTTTAATTAGCTCTTAAATGTTTATAACAAAATCACATAAATTATTTATAACAATTAGAAATTGTTTATAATATTTGTCAAAGACAATAAAAATATTATATACACGCCTTTAACATCACTCTCGTTCCATATTAATTTCAAAAAATATTTACAGCAATTATTTACAATATTAACATTTTAAATTGTTTAAATTATTAATTTCAGAAATACATTGACCACATGTCCATTCGGTTGGTAATTTTCATAATCGTGATTAATATAATCGACCAATGAAGGTTAGTTATACATATTAATGTCACAATCTGGTTTAATAAAGGTTTTAATAATGATTTGTGACGGCAACCTTCATTCAAAATCTTATCTCAAATTCTTTCAAAACTCGTGTTAATTCTAACAGTAAATCACTTGATTTATTTTCAACGAACTATGACAATCTTACTCCAGCGGAAAATCCTTCGCTAACAAGTTAATGCACAAACTGCATTAAAAATATGCCCAAAATCATCATATATTAATCTATATGGTATTCAACTTCCACATAACTTACAAAACTTCCACAAATAATTCTTTAACATTTATTCCTGTGGGAACTTCCTTCATATTCAAGGGCATTATATCTCAGCGACTTTCAACACGCGCTGCACTAGCGATTATACATTCATAGTTCCACTTAAAAAATTTTATAATCATTAATTGTTTCAAAACTGTTTTTCTATTTAACCTTCGTGAATTTCATTCATGAACCGAAATGAAGTCAAAACTTGCCAATCACAAACAAATTTAATAGTGAATACGCTTATATACGCCTGTCTGGTCTATCAAATTTTAAGATTAACATCTTAAAAGAAATTGTAGTATGAAAATACTATCTTCAAATAAAGTGCGAATAAAATGCAAAGTAGTCGAATAGAATCCAATTAGACTGGGGAATGCAAACATCGTTCTATAAATCTCTAATTGAGAAAAACTCCTAACAAAAGTTCTAGACTTTAATGCATTCAATAATTCATTATTAAAGTTACTCTTTCACAAAAGTGTCTATAATGCAATGTTCATTCATAACTGACGATAAATGTCTGTGTTGCAATCAATTCAAATAACGACTAGTATTTCCAAGATCGTCGACAACGTAAGAGATTTTAACGCTCTAAAATCATTTAAATGTTCTTCCTTCTTGATGATGACAGAAAATTGGTCAAAGTAATTAAACTGGGGTAGAATTACTTTAATAAAATGACACGCTGTCTGAATTTAAATATGCCATTAAAAATCATTAACTTACAGTCAAATCGTGACTACAAAAATATTAATTACTGAAAATCTAAATATCAGTCTCAACTGATTCAAAATCGTTAACTATGCCCATGACATAACAATGTCTTAATAAATCGTCGAAAAATGCAAAACTCATCAAAGTGTACTGAGAATAAGAATCTCAACAAGAAAATAGGGCAAAAATACATGAGGATAAAAATATGGGAAAAATGGTTGCTCAAACATCATTAATATACTCAAATACAATAAACGTTCACGACTACCTTATCTGCCGATTGATGTTCCAGAGGAAAATTCCCCAAAGAAGACTGCTGATGGATCCATTTCACCACGTTAAAGCTGAGCTCCAACCTCGAAATAGGAAATAGCACCCTCGGAGAATCGAACTGCTTCCTTCTCCGTGAATCTCTCTGCTCCTCGAAGACGAATAGACATCCTTCCGGCAATAATCTTCTTTGTGAGTCGGGACATCCCTGACCTCTCTTGAAAAATTCCCTGAAGTTCCAGTAGACAATCGTCATGAAGTTTTGTAGAAATTTCCGAAGAAATTATTCATATTCAGAGTATGAAATTGTTTCTATGGCTGTTCGATGGTATTCAGCCTTTAATTACGAAACATGGGTGTAGATGGTATTCACCGCATGTTCGCTTGTGTGGAATAGCAATTAGCGAAGTTCCATGTCGCTATCTTACTCCGTTGAAGTATGTCCCAATTGCAATAAGCCCTTAGCCTTCCATCTGCTCTTCGGTTGTAGTGTTAGAAGAACAAACTGCCGTATTCAATTGCTCCATTATACTGTAGTGTTCTGTAACCAAGCAATCTGAAGTCTTTCTATTCCACTCGCAGCGTCAGCCTTGCGTTGATTCTGGCTATACAAAAGTGCTTCTCTTGTGGCGAGATAATCACTTTTCTCAGTCGTATAAAACTGCTAATATATTTCGAACTAATCGGTCGAAATTGTTCTGCTTTTCTCTATAACTGCATGTAGCACTGCACAATGCAATTAGCTTATCGGAGACCGCTAACTGTTCGAAGCTAAACTTGTAGAAGCTTTCTAAGGTCCGTTTCAACTTCACCTAGTTTGACTTGGATCTCGTTAATATAGTGGCCTCGCCACACGTTATAAAGACGATTCTTTTCACTGCTGTTCACTTCGACGTCTCACTATAATGAATGTATGAGAAAAGAACTTTCACAAATATACTTCGATGATCTGAGAATGAGATCTCAGAATAATCAGAGAACGAAAGAGACTCCTCTCTTCTGCGCAAGCCCTTTTATTAACTTCACGAGGGGCGTTACCATCCCTTCCAAAGCGTGATACTGCGTCATCGCTAGAAGTTCCAACTTCGTTAATACATGACGGATTTTCAAAATTCAAAAACTGAAAATAAATTTCACCAAAATTCCAAATCAATGCTTTTACTGCAAATGGATTTCCACAATTCTGCATTCCAAAAGTAATAAAAATACCATAGTTTCAGCAATCTCCGTCTTCCTTTAAACTATCGTTGATTGGTTCATGCCTCTCCTCCAATAGCATAGTTTCTTCCTCAGCCGAATTCCTCGTTTCCTGCGACTGCGTCGTAAATCTTGGAACATTCTCGACTAAATGCTGACGTCACTGAGAATCTCAGCTCAAGTAGCTTGCTGGCATAACATTTACGTCATCCGTGCTTACGTCATGACTACCCACGTCATAACTATGACAGCCATAACTCTCCTTATAAATTGCAAATATAGCCACCATGGTCTCTACATAATTCAATTACGGGGGCAGTACCTTCCTCAAGGCCACGGCCGCCTCCTTCCCTCTTCCTTGCCTATCCATCCAGACCATCCAATTACCTTCCCTCATGTGGCCTTTGTTCGCTTTGCAGGTGAGGCCGCCTGGGCGAAGTGCCAATCACCCCTCACCAGTTGTATCCACTCCGATTAGATGTTCCCAGCTCTAGGACACTGCCCGTAGAGGCGGTAGTGGTGAGTTCCCTCGCTAAGTCCGTGGGTTCCAACAACCTGGAGGGTAAACGACTAAGAAAAGAAGAACAATAATTTTATATTGGGTCATCTCCGTTGTGTAGTGGGCAGCATGCTTAGCTGCCACCCCAGATGCCCAAGGTCCGATTCCTGGGTCTGCTACGTAATTTTAAAAGCAGTATGATTGGAACGGGGTCTACTCAGCCTCAGGAGGTCCAAATAATTCGAGGTTGTTTGATTCCCACCTCAGCCATCCCCGAGTGTTTTTCCGCGGTTTCCCACTTCGTCTTCGGGCTAATGTCGGGATGGCATCTAACGTCAGGCCACGGCCGCCTCCTTCCCGGTTCCATGTCTATCCCTCCCATTCTTCCCATCCTATCCCGTCCCTCATGTGGCCCACTATTCGCTTTGCAGGTGAGGCCACCTGGGCGAGGCGCTAGTCCAGCCTCCCTTCCCAGTTGTATCCCATATTGGGATGTCAAGATCCAGGACACTGCCCGTAGAGGCAGTAAAGGCGGGATCATTCACTGAGTCCGTGGGAAAAGCCTACCTGGAGGGTAGAAAAAGAAAAGGAATAAACGAAACAAATAATTTTATATTACACCTATTGTAATTCATCACTCAAGTGTGTCAGATTTTTAGTACGATACTATTTGGATATTATATTGAAGACTGTTACGTAACTCAAAATGTCCAAGATAGTTGAGAGAAAGAAAATAATGCACAACAAGGAATCAAAGCACTTGTGTAATCTCAGTTTGGAAGTGGACGTTTGTCTTACACGATTTTTGGAATCCGGAAATATTTCAGAAATAAAATTACACAAATCCACCTTCCGTAAGATGAGTGTACAATGTGACTCCTCTTTTAAAGCATCGGGGTTCGATCCCCATCTCTTCCAGCAAAGATATTTCTAGCCTCAGCGCAAGAAACTGTACACTAAGCCTAGTTAGTTAGTTAATAAGTTAGTTTATTATTTAGTTAGTTATTGGGGTTGAAATGGGAGGAACTACGAGGTCATCGGCGCTAACCACTAGACTAAGCCACGTGAGGATAGTTTGGAAGAGATAGTTTAGATTCCTACCTAGCTATGCTGGAGGTGGAATGGCGTGATTCCCTACTTCAAAGCCAGGCAAATGCCCGAATGGTACCTAAGTGAAGGCCACGATCATTTCCTCCCCAAACCTAGCCACAATTACAAATACGCACATTTCCACAGCCAACACAATGTCACTGGTTAACACACTGATTCCACACACACCTAAGACAATAATAACAATAATAATAATAATAATAATAATAATAATAATAATAATAATAATAATAATGATAATGTGGTCGGTACTAATAAGAACGAAATGAGCGTTATCAATGCTGGATTTTGAGTAACGCTACAAGAGATGGTAGAGGTTGTAACTTTGTACCGCCAGCATTACCCTCAGAGAAGAAACGGTACAGGCTGTAACGTTAAGGTTGGATGTAGCCGCAGTTTCGGTACAGGCTTGAGGAACGTTTCTCGCATGTGTACCGCCTGTTTGATTGGCTCAGCAGGGCGAGCTCCAAGCAATCAAAGATGGTGGACGGTTGTTAATTGAGGGTGGTATCTGCTGTTGATGGGCATTATTAGAATACAAATCAGTCATTAAGATACGTCACTGTAAGTTGAAAACATGCCAGGCACTGATGAATGCATTCCTGCCGGCCTTGAAGATTGAACTGAAATCATTCGACCTTCAACCATTGCATTCGGATTCAGTTACGTAAGCTACCTGTGAGCGGGCCGATATACTAGAAAAGTGTAGGAGGGGAAAGGCCGTAGCTTCGTAACGGATAGGTCCTGGGTTCAAGACACCTTAGTGACCAAAATTTTATTTCTTTTTAAATTATTTAATGAAATCATCCGACTTTCTGCTGTCTATTCTCTGAGTCGGAAACCATTAATATTTATCCTATTCGTGTAAAATAATACAATTTGATAGCACAATGATATTTTTACTCAAAATAAATACGGTAATTCTTCTTTTCTTCTTTTCTTTTCTTAGTCGTTTACCCTCCAGGATGGTGGAATCAACGGACTCAGCAAGGGAACTCACCACTACCGCCTCTACGGGCAGTGTCCTAGAGCTGGGAACATCTAATCGGAGTGAATACAACTGGTGAGGTGTGATTAGCACTCGCCCAGATGGCCGCACCTGCAAATCGAACAGGGGCCTCATGAGGGAAGGTAAGGGATGATCAGGATGGATAGACAAGGAAGAGGGAATGAGGCGGCCGTGGCCTTGAAGAAGGTACTGTCCCCGTTTACCCGGATAGTAGACTGTCAGATATCCGCCCCCTCAATCGGATTGCCAATAATCCACCGCGCCGGCTCAGGTACACCAATGAAAATGGCACTGACAGATACTACCGAGATTTGAGCACAGAAGTTAACAAGGAATTATTGTGGAACACACCAAAATAGACGGGGTTCATACTTACCTCTACTTACCTCTTATAAATATCTCGGGGATTGGGTTGACAACAGGATCTCTAAAGTATGCTCCCACAATAATCTTCACTATGACATTTAAAAATGAACCAGAACGACGGCAAGAACTTTGAACTGTACAAAAGCTTTATTTCAAATAAAGGGTATGACTTTAACAAACTCAACAAAATAAATGTGGCTATCAGTAGCCCATGTCAATCTGACTATGTCCTCCTATAGGACTTGCAAAGTTATTATACAACATGTAAGCTCCCACGAGCTCAAAATAACGTAATATTCATAGCACTCTTGGACTGGAAAAAGGAAGTCAGGATGAGACACATTTATAGAGCATTTGTTTTATTTTAATAAACATGACACTTGTATTTATAGGCGCAAGGCCACACTGTAGACGACCTCGTCCGCTGATAACCAGTTGTCTGGCCAGCTGCCATCTACCCTTCAACCTGACGTACACCTGTCAAATGGGCTCCCTTGTCAAGCCACGTTGCGTAAGAATCCAGCACTCTCAAAAGCTTTAAATGTCCGCAAGACATCACAAATATTGTTACGCAAATCTTTCAAATGCTTTACTCACATACAACTGGATTATTCTGACAATCCCTAAACTTGTTTAATTAGCATCCAAATGATTAATAAGCATTGTTTAGAGTATAAAACAAACTCTTAAATGTTTATAACAAAACTCATAAATGTTTATAACAATTAGAAATTGTTTATAATATAGTTAAAGACAAAAAGAATTTTAAACACGCCTCTAACATTACTTCCGTTCCACATTATTGTCAAAGATATTTACATTATTTATTTACAATATTAACATTTAAATTATTCAAATTATTAATTTGAGAAATACATTAACCACATGTTCATCCGGTTGGTAATTTCAAAATCGTGTCAATATAATCGACCAATGAAGGTTAGTTATACATTTTAATGTCACAATCTGGTTTAATAAAGGTTTAATAATTATTATAATTATTTGTGACGGTAATCTTCATTCAAAATCTTATCTCAAATTCTTTCAATACTCTTGTTAATTATAACAGTAAATTCACTTGATTAATTTTCAAAGGACAAATACAATGCACTCCAGCGGTAAATACGTCGCTTATAAAAAAAATGCACAAAACTGCATTTTAAATAGGCCCAAAATTCATCATATATTAATATATACGGCATCAAAATCTTCCACAGAATTTACAAAAACCTCCACTAACAAATTCTTTAACATCATTAATTACTGTGGGAACCTCCTTCATTTACTTCAAGGGCATTATACATCAGCGACTTTCAACACGTTCGCTGCACTAGCGATTATACATTCATAGGTCCACTTCAAAAATTCTTATAATCATTAATAGTTTCAAAACTGTTGTCATTTAACCTTCGTGGATTTCATTCATGAATCGAAATGAAGTAAAAATTTGCCAATCACAAACAAATTTAATAGTGAATACGCTTATATACGCCTCTCTGGTCTATCAAATTTTAAGATTATCATCTTCAAAGTATTGTAGTATAAAAAATACTATCATCAAACAAAGTGCGACTAAACTGCAAAATAGTCGAATAGAATCCAATTAGAGTGTGGAATGCAAACATTATTATTCAACTCTCTAATTGAGAAAAAACTCCTAACAAAAGTTCACGACTTTAATGCATTCAATAATTCATAATTAAAGTTCATTTTTCACAAAATTGTCTATGATGCAATGGTCGTTCATAACTGACGATAAATGTCTGTGTTGCAATCAATTTCAAATAACGACTAGTATTTCCAAGATCGTCGACAACGCAAGAGATTTTAACGCTCTAAAATCATTTAAATGTTCTTCCTTCTTGATGATGACAGAAAATTGGTCAAAGTAATTAAACTGGGGTAGAAATTACTTTAATAAACAGACACGCTGTCTGAAGTTAAATCTGCCATGAAAATCATTAACTTATAGTCAAATCGTGACTACCAAAAATAAGCAAATTATTGAAATATCTAAATATCAGTCTCAACTGATCCAAAATCATTTAACTATGCCCATGGAATAACCATGTCTTAATAAATCGTCGAAAAAGGCATAACTCATCAAGGTGTACTGAGAATAGGAATCTCAAACAAGAATATAGGGCAAAATACATGAGGACAGAAAATATGGGAAAATGGCTGCTCAGATATTGCTAGAAAACTCAAATACAATAAACGTTCACGACTACCTTATCTGCCGATTGAAGTTCCAGAGGAAAATTCCCCAAAGAAGACTGCTGATGGATCCATTTCACCAAGTTAAAGCTGAGCTCCATCCTCGAAACAGGAAACAGCACCCTCGGAGAATCGAACTGCTTCCTTCTCCGGAAATTGCACTGCTCCATGAAGACGAAAGACATCCTTCCGGCAAACTTCTTCTTTGTGAGTCGGGACAACCCTGACCTCTCTTGAAAAATCCCTGAAGATCTTGTAGAAAATCGCCATGAAGTTTTTGTAGTAATTTCCATAGAAATATTCATATTCAGTGAGTATGAAATCGTTTTCATTGCTGTTTGATAGTATTCAGCGTTGAGCCACGAAACATGGGTGTAGATGGTTGTTCACCACATGTCCGCTTGTATGGAATGGCAATTAGCGAAGTTCCATGTTGCTATCTTACTCCAACGATGTATGTCCCAATTGCATTAAAGTCCTTTAGCCTTCCATCTTCTCTTCGGTTATGGTAATAGAAGAACAAACTGCCTTATTAAACTGCTCCATAATACTGTAGCGTTGTGTCACAATTCAATCTGAAGTCTCCCTGTTACACAAGCAGTGTCAGCCGTAGCGTAGAATCTGACGCTATAACGTGCTTCTCAGGCGGCGAGAAAATCACTTTTGTCAGACGTCTAAAATTGCTAATATCTACTGAAATAACTCCTCGAAATTGTTCAAATTTACTACACTGCTTAATGTAGAACTGCACAATAATAATAATAATAATAATATCGTATGGCCTCGGGTGCCTGGTGCAAGCTTTGCTATTTGACACCCAGAGGGTAGCTTGCATGTCGAATTTCGTAGTTCCTTGACTATGAAAGTCAAGGAGGTTAGATGTTAGATATCTAATCTCCTTGAACACAATAGCGCTTTCTAGTAGAGAAATGAGGAACTTTGTGCTGGCGGAAAATCCCGAGATTAATTTTGCCATTATGAACTCGGCCTACTGAATTCAAATGGGTTCTTTGACATGCCAACATCGTATGACATGCGTATCGTATTTTTGCCGCCTTTCAAAAATCACTTACCACGGTCAGGGGCGAACCTGCAATCTTGGGGTTAGTAGACCGACACGCTATCCACTCACCCACCGTGGCAAGCTACTGCACAATAGAATTGGCTTATAGGCAACCGCTAACTGTTCATAGCCACTCTTGTAGACGCGTTATAATGTGCGTTTTAACTTCACCTAGTTTTACTCACAGTAAACTTGCACTGCTTGTCTGCTTGAATCACGTTCACTGCGGTGGCTTCACCACGCGTTATAAAGACGACTCTCTCTACCAATATCACTCGACGTTTCACCAAAACGACTATATAAGCACTGATACTGACGATTTGAGATATGCGATATGAGATCTGACGATTGAGACTCCTCTCTTCTGCGCAAGGCCTTTTATAAACTTCATAAGGGGCGTATCCATCCCTTCCATAGCGTGTTACTGCGTCATCGCTCGAAGTTCCAACTTCGTCAATACGTGACGGATTTTCAAAATTCAAAAACAGGAAATAAATTTCACCAAAATTCCAGATCAATGCCTCAACTGCAAATGGGTTTCCACAATTCTGCATTCCAAAAAGTATTAAAAATACCATAATTTTAGCAATCTCCGTCTTCCTTCAAACAATCGTTGATTGGTTCGAGCCTCCCCTCCAATAGCATAATTTCTTCCTCAGCACAATTCCACATTTCCTGCGACTGCGTCGTAAATCTCGGATCTTTCTCGAATAAATGCTGACGTCATAAAGAATCTCAGCTCAAGCAGCCTGCTGGTATAACGTCTGCGTCATCCGTGCTTACGTCATGACCATCCACGTCATAACCATGACAGCCATAACTTTCTTCATAATTTTCAATATAGCCACCGTGGTCTCACCATAATTCAATTACGGGGGCAGTACCATCCCGGCATTTGCCCGATGACGAAGTGGTAAACCACGGAAAACCAGTTCGAGGATGCCTGAGGTGGGAATCGAAACCCCTCTACTCATTTGGAACGCCCCAGGCTGAGTAGACCCCGTTCCAGTCCTCATACCACTTTTCATTTTTCGTGGCAGAGCCGAGAATCGATCCCAGGACCTCCAGGGCGGCAGCTAACCATGATGACCGCTACGCGATGGAGGCGACTTCACAATAAATAATTATAATTATAATTTTATATGTGGCCTCCGTAGCGTAGCGGTCAGCATGGTTAGCTGCCGCCCCGGAGGTCCTGGTTCGATTCCCGGCTCTGCCACTAAATTTGAAAAGTGGTATGAGGACTGGAACGGGGTCTACTCAGCCTCGGGTGTTTCAAATGAGTAGAGGGGGTTTGATTCCGACCTCAGCCATCCTCGAAGTGGTTTTCCGTGGTTTCCCACTTCGTCTTCAGGCAAATGCCGGGATGGTAACTTCCTCGAGGCCACGGCCGCCTCCTTCCCTCTTCCTTGCCTATCCATCCTGACCATCCAATTACCTTCCCTCATGAGGCCTCTGTTCGCTTTGCAGGTGAGGCCGCCTGGGCGAGGTGCCAATCACACCTCACCTGTTGTATCCACTCCGATTAGATGTTCCCAGCTCTAGGACACTGCCCGTAGAGGCGGTAGTGGTGAGTTCCCTCGCTAAGTCCGTGGGTTCCACCAACCTGGAGGGTAAACGACTAAGAAAAGAAGAAAAATAATTGTATATTGGGTCATCTCCGTTGTGTAGTGGGCAGCATGCTTAGCTGCCACCCCAGATGCCCAAGGTGCGATTCCTGGGTCTGCTACGTAATTTGAAAAGCGGTATGATTGGAACGGGGTCTGCTCAGCCTCGGGAGGTCCAAATGATTCGAGTTTGTTTGATTCCCACCTCAGCCATCCCCGAAGTGTTTTTCCGCGGTTTCCCACTTCGTCTTCGGGCTAATGTCGGGATGGTATCTAACGTCAGGCCACGGCCGCCTCCTTCCCCGTTCCATGTGTATCCCTCCCATTCTTCCCATCCTGTCCCGTCCCTCATGTGGCCCACTATTCGCTTTGCAGGTGAGGCCACCTCGGCGAGGCGCTAGTCCAGCCTCCCTCCCCAGTTGTATCCCATTATTGCATGTCAAGATCCAGGACACTGCACGTAGAGGCAGTAAAGGCGGGATCATTCGCTGAGTCCGTGGGAAAAGCCTACCTGGAGGATAGAAAAAGAAAAGGAATAAACGAAACAAATAATTTTATATTACACCTATTGTAATTCATCACTCAAGTGTGTCAGATTTTTAGTACGATACAATTTGGATATTATATTGAAGACTGTTACGTAACTCAAAATGTCCAAGATAGTTGAGAGAAAGAAAATAATGCACAACAAGGAATCAAAGCACTTGTGTAATCTCAGTTTGGAAGTGGACCTGAGTCTTTCACGATTTTTGGAATCCGGAAATATTTCAGAAATAAAATTACACAAATCCATCTTCCATAAGATGAAAGTACAATGTGACTCCTCATTTAAAGGATCGGGTTTCGATCCCCATCTCTTCCTGCAAAGATATTTCTAGCCTCAGCGCTAGAAGCTGTACACTAAGCCTAGTTAGTTAGTTAATAAGTTAGTTTATTATTTAGTTAGTTATTGGGATTGAAAGGGGAGGAACTACGAGGTCATCGGTGCTAACCACTAGACTAAGCCACGTGAGGATAGTTTGGAAGAGATAGTTTAGATTCCTACCTAGCTATGCTGGAGGTGGAATGGCGTGATTCCCTACTTCAAAGCCAGGCAAATGCCCGAATGGTACCTAAGTGAAGGCCACGATCATTTCCTTCCCAAACCTAGCCACAATTACAAATACGCACATTACCACAGCCAACACAATGTCACTGGTTAACACACTGATTCCACACAGACCTAAGACAATAATAACAATAATAATAATAATAATAATAATAATGTTGTCGGTACGAATAACAACGAAATGAGCGTTATCAATGCTGGATTTTGCATAACGCTACAAGAGATGGTAGAGATTGTAACTTTGTACCGCCAGTATTGACCCTCAGAGAAGAAACGGTACAGGCTGTAACGTTAAGGTCGGATCTAGCCGCAGTTTCGGTACAGGCTTGAGGAACGTTTCTCGCATGTATACCGCCTGTTTGATTGGCTCAGCAGGGCGAGCTCCAAGCAATCAAAGATGGTGGACGGTTGTCAATTGAGGGTGGTATCTGCTGTTGATGGGCATTATTAGAATACAAATCAGTCATTAAGTACGTCACTGTAAGTTGAAAACATGCCAGGCACTGATGAATGCATTCCTGCCGGTCTTGAAGATTGAACTGAAATCATTCGACCTTCAACCATTGCATTCGGATTCAGTTACGTACGCAACCTGTGAGCTAGTAGATATACTAGAAGGGTGTAGGAGGGGTATGGCCGTAGCTTCGTAACGGATAGGTCCTGGCTTCAAGACACCATAGTGACCAAAATTGTATTTCTTTTTAAATTATTTTATTGAATTCATCCGACTTTCTGCTGTCTATTCTCTGAGTCGGAAACCATTAATATTTATCCTATTCGTGTAAAATAATACAATTTGATAGCACAATGATATTTTCACTCCACAATAAATACGGTAATTCTTCTTTTCTTCTTTTCTTTTCTTAGTCGTTTACCCTCCAGGTTGGTGGAACAAACGGACTCAGCGAGCGAACTCACCACTACTGCCTCTACGGGCAGTGTCCTAGAGCTGGGAACATCTAATTGGAGTGAATACAACTGGTGAGGTGTGATTGGAACCTCGCCCAGACGGCCGCACCTGCAAAGCGAACAGGGGCCTCATGAGGGAAGGTAAGGGATGGTCAGGATGGATAGGCGAGGAAGAGGGAATGAGGCGGCCGTGGCCTTAAAGAAGGTACCATCCCGGCATTTGCCCGAAGACGAAGTGGTAAACCATGGAAAACCACTTCGAGGATGCCTGAGGTGGGAATCGAAACCCCTCTACTCATTTGGAACACCCGTGGCTGAGTAGACCGCGTTCCAATCCTCATACCACTTTTCATATTTCGTGGCAGAGCCGAGAATCGAACCCAGGACCTCCAGGGCGGCAGCTAACCATGATGACCGCTACGCGATGGAGGCGACTTCACAATAAATAATTATAATTATAATTTTATATGTGGCCTCCGTAGCGTAGCGGTCAGCACGGTTAGCTGCAGCCCCGGAGGTCCTGGGTTCGATTCCCGGCTCTGCCACGAAATTTGAAAAGTGGTATGGGGACTGGAACCGGGTCTACTCAGCTTCGGGTGTTCCAAATGAGTAGAGGGGTTTCGATTCCGACCTCAGCCATCCTCGAAGTGGTTTTCCGTGGTTTCCCACTTCTTCTTCGTGAAAAGGCCGGGATGGTACTGCCCCCGTAATTGAATTATATAGAGACCACGGTGGCTATATATATGAAATTATAAGGAAAGTTATGGTTGTCATAGTGATGACGTGGGTAGTCATGACGTAAGCACGGATGACGTAAATGTTATGCCAGCAAGCTACTTGAGCTGAGATTCTCAGTGACGTCAGCATTTAGTCGAGAATGTTCCAAGATTTACGACGCAGTCGCAGGAAACGAGGAATTCTGCTGAGGAAGAAACTATGCTATTGGAGGAGAGGCATGAACCAATCAACGATAGTTTAAAGGAAGACGGAGATTGCTGAAACTATGGTATTTTTATTACTTTTGGAATGCAGAATTGTGGAAATCCATTTGCAGTAAAAGCATTGATTTGGAATTTTGGTGAAACTTATTTTCAGTTTTTGAATTTTGAAAATCCGTCATGTATTAACGAAGTTGGAAGTTCTAGCGATGACGCAGTATCACGCTTTGGAAGGGATGGAAACGCCCCTCGAGAAGTTAATAAAAGGGCTTGCGCAGAAGAGAGGAGCCTCTTTTTCGTTCTCTGATCATTCTGAGATCTCATTCTCAGATCATCGAAGTATATTTGTGAAAGTTCTTTTCTTATACATTCATTATAGTGAGACGTCGAAGTGAACAGCAGTGAAAAGAATCGTCTTTATAACGTGTGGCGAGGCCACTATATTAACGAGATCCAAGTCAAACTAGGTGAAGTTGAAACGGACCTTAGAAAGCTTCTACAAGTTTAGCTTCGAACAGTTAGCGGTCACCGATAAGCTAATTGTATTGTGCAGTGCTACATGCAGTTATAGAGAAAAGATGAACAATTTCGACCGATTAGTTCGAAAGATATTAGCAGTTTTATACGACTGAGAAAAGTGATTATCTCGCCACAAGAGAAGCACTTTTGTATAGCCAGAATCAACGCAACGGCTGACGCTGCGAGTGGAATAGAAAGACTTCAGATTGCTTGGTTACAGAACGATACAGTATAATGGAGCAATTGAATACGGCAGTTTGTTCTTCTAACACTACAACCGAAGAGCAGATGGAGGGCTAAAAGGCTTATTGCAATTGGGACATACTTCAACGGAGTAAGATAGCGACATGGAACTTCGCTAATTGCTATTCCACACAAGCGAACATGCGGTGAATACCATCTACACCCATGTTTCGTAATTAAAGGCTGAATACCATCGAACAGCCATAGAAACAATTTCATACTCTGAATATGAATAATTTCTTCGGAAATTTCTACAAAACTTCATGGCGATTGTCTACTGGAACTTCAGGGAATTTTTCAAGAGAGGTCAGGGTGGACCCGACTCACAAAGAAGATTATTGCCGGAAGGATGTCTATTCGTCTTCGAGGAGCAGAGCGATTCACGGAGAAGGAAGCAGTTCGATTCTCTGAGGGTGCTATTTCCTATTTCGAGGATGGAGCTCAGCTTTAACGTGGTGAAATGGATCCATCAGCAGTCTTCTTTGGGGAATTTTCCTCTGGAACGTCAATCGGCAGATAAGGTAGTCGTGAACGTTTATTGTATTTGAGTTTACTAATGATGTTTGAGCAACCATTTTTCCCATATTTTTATCCTCATGTATTTTTGCCCTATTTTCTTGTTGAGATTCTTATTCTCAGTACACCTTGATGAGTTTTGCATTTTTCGACGATTTATTAAGACATTGTTATGTCATGGGCATAGTTAACGATTTTGGATCAGTTGAGACTGATATTTAGAATTTTCAGTAATTAATATTTTTGTAGTCACGATTTGACTGTAAGTTAATGATTTTTATGGCAGATTTAAATTCAGACAGCGTGTCATTTTATTAAAGTAATTCTACCCCAGTTTAATTACTTTGACCAATTTTCTGTCATCATCAAGAAGGAAGAACATTTAAATGATTTTAGAGCGTTAAAATCTCTTACGTTGTCGACGATCTTGGAAATACTAGTCGTAATTTGAATTGATTGTAACACAGACATTTATCGTCAGTTATGAATGAACATTGCATCATAGACACTTTTGTGAAAGAGTAACTTTAATAAGGAATTTTTGAATGCATTAAAGTCTAGAACTTTTGTTAGGAGTTTTTCTCAATTAGAGAATTATATAACGATGTTTGCATTCCCCAGTCTAATTGGATTCTATTCGACTACTTTGCATTTTAGTCGCACTTTATTTGAAGATAGTATTTTTATACTACAATTTCTTTTAAGATGTTAATCTTAAATTTTGATAGACCAGACAGGCGTATATGAGCGTATTCACTATTAAATTTGTTTGTGATTGGCAAGTTTTGACTTCATTTCGGTTCATGAATGAAATCCACGAAGGTTATAGAAAAACAGTTTTGAAACAATTAATGATTATAAAAATTTTTAAGTGGAACTATGAATGTATAATCGCTAGTGCAGCGCGTGTTGAAAGTCGCTGAGATATAATGCCCTTGAATATGAAGGAAGTTCCCACAGGAATAAATGTTAAAGAATTATTTGTGGAAGTTTTGTAAGTTATGTGGAAGTTTAATACCATATAGATTAATATATGATGATTTTGGGTATATTTGTAATGCAGTTTGTGCATTAACTTGTTAGCGAAGGATTTTCCGCTGGAATAAGATTGTCATAGTTCGTTGAAAATAAATCAAGTGAATTACTGTTATAATTAACACGAGTTTTGAAAGAATTTGAGATAAGATTTTGAATGAAGGTTGCCGTCACAAATCATTATTAAAACCTTTATTAAACCAGATTTTGACATTAACATGTATAACTAACCTTCATTGGTCGATTATATTAAACACGATTATGAAAATTATCAACCGAATGAACATGTGGTCAATGTATTTCTGAAATTAATAATTTAAACAATTTAAATGTTAATATTGTAAATAATTGCTGTGAATATTTTTGAAAATAATGTAAAACGAGAGTGATGTTAAAGGCGTGCTTATAATATTTTTATTGTCTTTGACAAATATTATAAACAATTTCTAATTGTTATAAATAATTTATGTGATTTTGTTATAAACATTTAAGAGCTAATTAAACAATTGGATGAGAAGTTAACAAGTTTAAGGAATTAACATAGTGATCCAATAGGATGTGAGCAAAGTACTTGAAAGATTTGCGTAAATATAATGTGATCTGTCTTGTAGACAGATAAAAGTTTGAGAGAGCAAGCTGTATGTTACGTAACACAGCATGTGAGAAGGGAGTGCATTTGACCAGGATGCAACAGGTTGGAAGGTAGCTCGCAGCTGGGCCAACATCTGGTTATCAGAGTGAGGTCGTACACACTCCGGCCTTGCGACTATAAAT
This sequence comes from Meconema thalassinum, assembly GCA_946902985.2. Lineage (NCBI taxonomy): Eukaryota > Metazoa > Arthropoda > Insecta > Orthoptera > Tettigoniidae > Meconema > Meconema thalassinum. The sequence goes on from OX336388.2 coordinate 1,944,618,114, forward strand.
ACCATTCTCATGTTTATTAAAAGGAAACCAAATGCTCTATATATGTCACACCCTGATGTCCTTTTCCAATCCAATAGTGTTATGAATATTACGTTATTTGGAGCTCTTGGGAGCTAAAATGTTTTATATCATGTTGTATGATAATTTTTGCAAGTCCTACTGAGGACGTAGTCAGATTGACTTGGGCTACTGATAGCCACGTTGATTTTGTTGTGTTAGTAAAATCATACCCTTTATTAGAAATAAAGCTTTTGTACAGTTCAAAGTTCTCGTCTTCGTTCTTGGCTCATTTTTAAATATCATGGTGGAGGTTATTGTGTGAACAGACTTTTAGTGATCCTGTTGTCAACTCAAACCCCGAGATAATTAAGAGGTAAGTAACGGTAAGTATGAACCCCCGTCTATTTTGGTGTGTTCCACAATGATTTCCTGTGAACTTCTGTGCTCTTATCTCGATAGTATCTGTCAGTGCCATTTTATTGATGTAACTGTGCCGGTGCAATTGATAATTGGCAATCCGATTGAGGGGGCGGATATCTGACAGCCTACTATCCAGGTAAACGGGGACAGAAAGATTGGCGACCCAAGAGCGTGGGGCTGAGTCAACAGAAAGATTGGCGCACCTAAAACGTTGGGGCTCGATTCAACATAACTGGATTACCAGGTTGAACGCCAGAAAGAGTGGCAAACCTAAAACGTAGGGTTCGATTAGACTCAAATAAAGAGGTTGATTCTTTGTTAGATGTCTAGGCCAATTGTAGTATTTAAGAGTGTGATTATATAGGAATTAAATGTTGTATTGTATTAGGAAAATTACACTCAGAAAAGATCTGATCTTATACAACTTGAGAAAGATTAAATAGGCTGGAAACTTAGAAAAATCGCCTATAATCTGGAATCTTATTTTATTTGACCGGCTTATGACATTTCAGTCATATTAAAGATAAAATTAATTATTTGGATTGTAAATGTAAATTATTGGTGTTAGGATATTTTAAAATGAGCCAGAGAAATTTGAACATGTGCTTGAGTTTGTTTCAACATGAAGTATCGTCGAAGGTTAATTATAAGGTAGTTATAAGTTAGATTTAAGACAGAAAATTGATCAAAAATTATATATGGTGAAAAGTGTTGCTCAAATGTTGTTATTTTGCTCTTTTGATGTATGTCCCTACAGCAATCCATTTTTGAATAATATTGTAATGGCAGATGAAAGTTTAAGGTTGATGCTAGAGGAGATGTCAGCTAACTTGAAAGCTAGCATGAACAATAGTATGAAGCAGATGATGGAGGAGAATGCTAGTAATATGTCTGCTAATTTGAATAGTAGTATGAAGGAGAATAATAGTCGAATGGAGGAGAATATGAAGGTTCTTCATACTAGTGCTGCTAATTTGGAGGATAATATGTCGCGTTTACAGATTAATACCCTAGGAATTGAAAATACTGTAACGGACATGCGCACAGAGGTGTCTAATGTCCATAAAGATGTGTCTATTGTGCATAAAAGTGTTGATGATGTTAAATTTGATGTGTCTAAGGTACAGAAAGACCTTACAATGTTAAATCTAGATGTAGCTAATGTCCGAGGGGATATTTCTTGTGCTAGAGCCGAAGTAGTTGTTGTCAAAAACGATGTAGCGACTGTCCAAGACAAGGTCGAGGAAGTCCAAAAAGAAATTCAAAAAGCTAGAACTGATGTATCCAATGTTCAGGTAGACATTAATAACATTCATGCGGATATAACTGAGGTGCAAAGTGACATAACTAAGATTCAGGTAGAGGTCAACACAGTTTTCGTAGATATTACTAAAGTCCAAACTGATGTAAATAAAGTCAGGGAAGAAATCGAAAACTCAAAAACTCTTTGTACGCGGAATATAACTGCATTAGCGACTAGGTTAGTCGATGAATCAGTTAGAACAACAACGTCTTTAGCAGAGTTGAAGTATGATGTAGAGGTCATGAGAACCCAGGTATTAGACCACAATAGAGTATTAAAAGAGGATATCGAAGTAGACATAGCCGAAATGTTAACAGCAAACGTAGCGGTATGGAAAGACGAGTGGAATAAGTCAAGTGGGGAACATGTAACCCAAATTCAGGAAAGGATTGAAAGAAAACTTGCCAGTACGCAGATAGAAATTAACAATGAAGTAGTACAGATTAGGAAAGATTTAAGCGTCAGGATAAATTCGTTATCCGAAAAACAAGTTGACGATAGAACACAACTAGATCAGGATATGCAAACTTTAAAATCTACATTAGAGGATCAAATTCATAAAGTTGTCTCGGATGTAAATGAAACGGCGAGTAAACTGAAAAATTTGAAGTTAGGAGAGGCTAGTTTAATGGAGAACTACAAAGAAGAGATTATCAAGAAAGTCTTAACAGAAATCACCGACAAGGATACAGAAGGCTTAGCTTGCGAATTGAATAGGAATTATGCTAGAAGACGTAACCTAGAGCCAGAAGAGAGAGACGTGACTCCTGAAGAACGTGTATCCAGATTCAGAGAGGAGGATGACGAGAGGAATATGGAACCTGAGTGGAACTACCGAGATAGTGGGAAAAACTATCCGGATTCATATCCGAGGAACGTGACGGTCATCAGGAATTTCGAAGACAAACCACAAAAATTCAGTAACACTGATAGTTTGACACCTATAGAGTATGTAAGGAATCTCAAAGATTATTTCATCGAAGCTCACATTCCCAGAGATAGAGAGATGAAGATAGTAGAGAGATATCTGATTGGAGGACTCCTTGAATGGTTTCGCGCATTTAGATACACATTCAGTAACTTTGACGAGTTTGCAGAGGCATTAATCAAGCGATTTTGGTCTATAGAAGCGCAGAATTCGTTAAGAGCGGAGGTGTATTCAAGAAAATACTCAGGTACTCTTCCAACGAGGTACGCTGATTTCTTTACGAGTCAGTTGTCCCGCTTGAGATTTTTGCAACCCCCATTGTCCACGGAGCAACTAATAGATGCGATTTCTCGTATGCTGCCAGTTGAGGTGAGGAGACTTATAATTTCGTCCAACATCAGGGATTTATCCAGCATGGATGAATTACTGAGAAGGTTAGACTACACAAGCCCAATGCCTAACGTAGTCCAGAAAGGTCAAAGGCAGGAGTTTAAGGAAATCAATACGGTATACATGGACCAAGTCCAACAAACTGACAAGCCAGAGCAGGAGAAAACTGACAATGTAGGTCCTCACAGAAATAATCAGTTTAGAAATTACAGATCACAAGGTTACCGACCGTATCAACAGAGAAGAGGTTGGAACTACAACCGAGGAAACTACAATGGAAGAGGCAGATATTACAACAATAATGGGTATAACCGTAACTATAATAGGAATAACCAAAACCAAAATAGAAACCAGAATACTCAAGGTCAGGTTATGACACCTGATCAGTATCAGCAAAGAGAAAAGGAAAGCCAGCAATACTTAAAAGAATTAAGGGATAAAGAAGCTGACAATCAAAAGAAAAGGCAGGATGTTGTAATCGATCCTGGGCCTTCTACAAGCCAGCAGAACTTTGAAAATAGAAATACTGGTCAGAAGAGGAATTAGAGAGGAAAGAATAAATTAACCACATAAACCCAGAGTAGACGAAATTTATGATTAAGGAACATAGAGGAAATATCATACTAGAGTAAGCCAGTAATAATTCAATTTCGTGTTCAAGAGAGTTGAGATACTTGTAACATTGAGTTTAAAAACAATTTGCAACTGTTTTTAAATCTTGGTGGGAGGAGAATGCCCCCGTAATTGAATTATATAGAGACCACGGTGGCTATATATATGAAATTATAAGGAAAGTTATGGTTGTCATAGTGATGACGTGGGTAGTCATGACGTAAGCACGGATGACGTAAATGTTATGCCAGCAAGCTACTTGAGCTGAGATTCTCAGTGACGTCAGCATTTAGTCGAGAATGTTCCAAGATTTACGACGCAGTCGCAGGAAACGAGGAATTCTGCTGAGGAAGAAACTATGCTATTGGAGGAGAGGCATGAACCAATCAACGATAGTTTAAAGGAAGACGGAGATTGCTGAAACTATGGTATTTTTATTACTTTTGGAATGCAGAATTGTGGAAATCCATTTGCAGTAAAAGCATTGATTTGGAATTTTGGTGAAATTTATTTTCAGTTTTTGAATTTTGAAAATCCGTCATGTATTAACGAAGTTGGAAGTTCTAGCGATGACGCAGTATCACGCTTTGGAAGGGATGGAAACGCCCCTCGAGAAGTTAATAAAAGGGCTTGCGCAGAAGAGAGGAGCCTCTTTTTCGTTCTCTGATCATTCTGAGATCTCATTCTCAGATCATCGAAGTATATTTGTGAAAGTTCTTTTCTTATACATTCATTATAGTGAGACGTCGAAGTGAACAGCAGTGAAAAGAATCGTCTTTATAACGCGTGGCGAGGCCACTATATTAACGAGATCCAAGTCAAACTAGGTGAAGTTGAAACGGACCTTAGAAAGCTTCTACAAGTTTAGCTTCGAACAGTTAGCGGTCACCGATAAGCTAATTGTATTGTGCAGTGCTACATGCAGTTATAGAGAAAAGATGAACAATTTCGACCGATTAGTTCGAAAGATATTAGCAGTTTTATACGACTGAGAAAAGTGATTATCTCGCCACAAGAGAAGCACTTTTGTATAGCCAGAATCAACGCAACGGCTGACGCTGCGAGTGGAATAGAAAGACTTCAGATTGCTTGGTTACAGAACGATACAGTATAATGGAGCAATTGAATACGGCAGTTTGTTCTTCTAACACTACAACCGAAGAGCAGATGGAGGGCTAAAAGGCTTATTGCAATTGGGACATACTTCAACGGAGTAAGATAGCGACATGGAACTTCGCTAATTGCTATTCCACACAAGCGAACATGCGGTGAATACCATCTACACCCATGTTTCGTAATTAAAGGCTGAATACCATCGAACAGCCATAGAAACAATTTCATACTCTGAATATGAATAATTTCTTCGGAAATTTCTACAAAACTTCATGGCGATTGTCTACTGGAACTTCAGGGAATTTTTCAAGAGAGGTCAGGGTGGACCCGACTCACAAAGAAGATTATTGCCGGAAGGATGTCTATTCGTCTTCGAGGAGCAGAGCGATTCACGGAGAAGGAAGCAGTTCGATTCTCTGAGGGTGCTATTTCCTATTTCGAGGATGGAGCTCAGCTTTAACGTGGTGAAATGGATCCATCAGCAGTCTTCTTTGGGGAATTTTCCTCTGGAACGTCAATCGGCAGATAAGGTAGTCGTGAACGTTTATTGTATTTGAGTTTACTAATGATGTTTGAGCAACCATTTTTCCCATATTTTTATCCTCATGTATTTTTGCCCTATTTTCTTGTTGAGATTCTTATTCTCAGTACACCTTGATGAGTTTTGCATTTTTCGACGATTTATTAAGACATTGTTATGTCATGGGCATAGTTAACGATTTTGGATCAGTTGAGACTGATATTTAGAATTTTCAGTAATTAATATTTTTGTAGTCACGATTTGACTGTAAGTTAATGATTTTTATGGCAGATTTAAATTCAGACAGCGTGTCATTTTATTAAAGTAATTCTACCCCAGTTTAATTACTTTGACCAATTTTCTGTCATCACCAAGAAGGAAGAACATTTAAATGATTTTAGAGCGTTAAAATCTCTTACGTTGTCGACGATCTTGGAAATACTAGTCGTAATTTGAATTGATTGTAACACAGACATTTATCGTCAGTTATGAATGAACATTGCATCATAGACACTTTTGTGAAAGAGTAACTTTAATAAGGAATTTTTGAATGCATTAAAGTCTAGAACTTTTGTTAGGAGTTTTTCTCAATTAGAGAATTATATAACGATGTTTGCATGCCCCAGTCTAATTGGATTCTATTCGACTACTTTGCATTTTAGTCGCACTTTATTTGAAGATAGTATTTTTATACTACAATTTCTTTTAAGATGTTAATCTTAAATTTTGATAGACCAGACAGGCGTATATGAGCGTATTCACTATTAAATTTGTTTGTGATTGGCAAGTTTTGACTTCATTTCGGTTCATGAATGAAATCCACGAAGGTTATAGAAAAACAGTTTTGAAACAATTAATGATTATAAAAAATTTTAAGTGGAACTATGAATGTATAATCGCTAGTGCAGCGCGTGTTGAAAGTCGCTGAGATATAATGCCCTTGAATATGAAGGAAGTTCCCACAGGAATAAATGTTAAAGAATTATTTGTGGAAGTTTTGTAAGTTATGTGGAAGTTTAATACCATATAGATTAATATATGATGATTTTGGGTATATTTGTAATGCAGTTTGTGCATTAACTTGTTAGCGAAGGATTTTCCGCTGGAATAAGATTGTCATAGTTCGTTGAAAATAAATCAATTGAATTACTGTTATAATTAACACGAGTTTTGAAAGAATTTGAGATAAGATTTTGAATAAAGGTTGCCGTCACAAATCATTATTAAAACCTTTATTAAACCAGATTGTGACATTAACATGTATAACTAACCTTCATTGGTCGATTATATTAAACACGATTATGAAAATTATCAACCGAATGAACATGTGGTCAATGTATTTCTGAAATTAATAATTTAAACAATTTAAATGTTAATATTGTAAATAATTGCTGTAAATATTTTTGAAAATAATGTAAAACGAGAGTGATGTTAAAGGCGTGCTTATAATATTTTTATTGTCTTTGACAAATATTATAAACAATTTCTAATTGTTATAAATAATTTATGTGATTTTGTTATAAACATTTAAGAGCTAATTAAACAATTGGATGAGAAGTTAACAAGTTTAAGGAATTAACATAGTGATCCAATAGGATGTGAGCAAAGTACTTGAAAGATTTGCGTAAATATAATGTGATCTGTCTTGTAGACAGATAAAAGTTTGAGAGAGCAAGCTGTATGTTACGTAACACAGCATGTGAGAAGGGAGTGCATTTGACCAGGATGCAACAGGTTGGAAGGTAGCTCGCAGCTGGGCCAACATCTGGTTATCAGAGTGAGGTCGTACACACTCCGGCCTTGCGACTATAAATACCATTCTCATGTTTATTAAAAGGAAACCAAATGCTCTATATATGTCACACCCTGATGTCCTTTTCCAATCCAATAGTGTTATGAATATTACGTTATTTGGAGCTCTTGGGAGCTAAAATGTTTTATATCATGTTGTATGATAATTTTTGCAAGTCCTACTGAGGACGTAGTCAGATTGACTTGGGCTACTGATAGCCACGTTGATTTTGTTGTGTTAGTAAAATCATACCCTTTATTAGAAATAAAGCTTTTGTACAGTTCAAAGTTCTCGTCTTCGTTCTTGGCTCATTTTTAAATATCATGGTGGAGGTTATTGTGTGAACAGACTTTTAGTGATCCTGTTGTCAACTCAAACCCCGAGATAATTAAGAGGTAAGTAACGGTAAGTATGAACCCCCGTCTATTTTGGTGTGTTCCACAATGATTTCCTGTGAACTTCTGTGCTCTTATCTCGATAGTATCTGTCAGTGCCATTTTCATTGATGTAACTGTGCCGGTGCAATAGATAATTGGCAATCCGATTGAGGGGGCGGATATCTGACAGCCTACTATCCAGGTAAACGGGGACAGTACCTTCCTCAAAGCCACGGCCGCCTCCTTCCGTCTTCCTTGCCTATCCATCCTGACCATCCAATTACCTTCCCTCATGTGGCCTTTGTTCGCTTTGCAGGTGAGGCCGCCTGGGCGAGGTGCCAATCACCCCTCACCAGTTGTATCCACTCCGATTAGATGTTCCCAGCTCTAGGACACTGCCCGTAGAGGCGGTAGTGGTGAGTTCCCTCTCTAAGTCCTTGGGTTCCAACAACCTGGAGGGTAAACGACTAAGAAAAGAAGAACAATAATTTTATATTGGGTCATCTCCGTTGTGTAGTGGGCAGCATGCTTAGCTGCCACCCCAGATGCCCAAGGTCCGATTCCTGGGTCTGCTACGTAATTTGAAAAGCAGTATGATTGGAACGGGGTCTACTCAGCCTCGGGAGGTCCAAATAATTCGAGGTTGATTGATTCCCACCTCAGCCATCCCCGAGTGTTTTTCCGCGGTTTCCCACTTCGTCTTCGGGCTAATGTCGGGATGGTATCTAACGTCAGGCCACGGCCGCCTCCTTCCCGGTTCCATGTCTATCCCTCCCATTCTTCCCATCCTGTCCCGTCCCTCATGTGGCCCACTATTCGCTTTGCAGGTGAGGCCACCTGGGCGAGAGGCTAGTCCAGGCTCCCTCCCCAGTTGTATCCCATATTTGAATGTCAAGATGCAGGACACTGCCCGTAGAGGCAGTAAAGGTGGGATCATTCACTGAGTCCGTGGGAAAAGCCTACCTGGTGGGTAGAAAAAGAAAAGGAATAAACGAAACAAATAATTTTATATTACACGTATTGTAATTCATCACTCAAGTGTGTCAGATTTTTAGTACGATACAATTTGGATATTTTATTGCAGACTGTTACGTAACTCAAAATGTCCAAGATAGTTGAGAGAAAGAAAATAATGCACAACAAGGAATCAAAGCACTTGTGTAATCTCAGTTTGGAAGTGGACGTGTGTCTTTCACGATTTTTGGAATCCGGAAATATCAGAAATAAAATTACACAAATCCATCTTCCATAAGATGAAAGTACAATGTGACTCCTCTTTTAAAGGATCGGGGTTCGATCCCCATCTCTTCCTGCAAAGATATTTCTAGCCTCAGCGCTAGAAAGTGTACACTAAGCCTAGTTAGTTAGTTAATAAGTTAGTTTATTATTTAGTTAGTTATTGGGGTTGAAAGGGGAGGAACTACGAGGTCATCGGCGCTAACCACTAGACTAAGCCACGTGAGAATAGTTTGGAAGAGATAGTTTAGATTCCTACCTAGCTATGCTGGAGGTGGAATGGCGTGATTCCCTATTTCAAAGCCAGGCAAATGTCCGAATGGTACCTAAGTGAAGGCCACGATCATTTCCTTCCCAAACCTAGCCACAATTACAAATACGCACATTACCACAGCCAACACAATGTCACTGGTTAACACACTGATTCCACACAGACCTAAGACAATAATAACAATAAGAATATTAATAATAATAATAATGTTGTCGGGTCGAATAACAACGAAATGAGCGTTATCAATGCTGGATTTTGCATAACGCTACAAGAGATGTTAGAGATTGTAACTTTGTACCGCCAGCATTGACCCTCAGAGAAGAAACGGTACAGGCTGTAACGTTAAGGTCGGATCTAGCCGCAGTTTCGGTACAGGCTTGAGGAACGTTTCTCGCATGTGTACCACCTGTTTGATTGGCTCAGCAGGGCGAGCTCCAAGCAATCAAAGATGGTGGACGGTTGTCAATTGAGGGTGGTATCTGCTGTTGATGGGCATTATTAGAATACAAATCAGTCATTAAGATACGTCACTGTAAGTTAAAAACATGCCAGGCACTGATGAATGCATTCCTGCTGGTCTTGAATATTGAACTGAAATCATTCGACCTTCAACCATTGAATTCGGATCCAGTTACGTAAGCTACCTGTGAGGGGGCCGATATACTAGAAGAGTGTAGGAGGGGTAAGGCCGTAGCTTCGTAACGGATAGTTCCTGGTTTCGAGACACCTTAGAGACAAAAATTTTATTTCTTTTTAAATTATTTTATTGAATTCATCCGACATTCTGCTGTCTATTCTCTGAGTCGGAAACCATTAATATTTATCCTATTCGTGTAAAATAATACAATTTGATAACACAATGATATTTTCACTCAAAATAAATACGGTAATTCTTCTTTTCTTCTTTTCTTTTCTTAGTCGTTTACCCTCCAGGTTGGTGGAACCAACGGACTCAGCGAGCGAACTCACCACTACCGCCTCTACGGGCAGTGTCCTAGAGCTGGGAACATCTAATCGGAGTGAATACAACTGGTAAGGTGTGATTGGCACCTCGCCCAGATGGCCGCACCTGCAAAGCGAACAGGGGCCTCATGAGGGAAGGTAAGGGATGGTCAGGATGGATAGGCAAGGAAGAGGGAATGAGGCGGCCGTGGCCTTGAAGAAGGTACTGTCCCCGTAAATCCGGATAGTAGGCTGTCAGATATCCGCCCCCTCAATCGGATTGCCAATAATCAATCGCACCGGCACAGCTACATCAATGAAAATGGCACTGACAGATACTACCGAGATTAGAGCACAGCAGTTAACAAGAAAATTATTGTGGAACACACCAAAATATACGGGGGTTCATACTTACCTTTACTTACCTATTCAAATTAATCTCGGGTATGGGTTGCCAACTGGATCACTTAAAGTATGCCCACACAATAACCTCCACCATGATAATTAAAATGAACCAAGACGGAAACAAGAAACTTTAAACTGTACAATAATTTATTTCACATAAAGGGGTGACTCTAACAAAAATAGACAACAAAATACACGTGGCAATCAGAAGCCATTGTCAATATAACCATGTCCTCCTGTAGGACTTGTAGACGTTACATACAAAATTTTATCTTTCACTTGCTTATAAAGAACGTAATAATAGTAATACACTTGGAATGGATGAGGGAATTGGAACGAGACATGTAGCAATTGTTTTCCTCTTTCATAAACATCACACTCTATTTATAACTGCAAGCCTGTTATGTGGTCGACCTTGGCCTCTAACATACAGTTGTCAGGCCAGCTGCGATCCACCCTACAACATGTCGCATGCCTACGTCGTTAAATGGACCCACCTGTCCAGTCAACATTAGCATATGCTCGTAACCTCAGAGCTTAGCTCCTTTTCAAACACTTTAAATGTCCTCAACTCAACTCAAATATTATCACGCAAATCTTTTAAATGCTCCAATCAAATATTACTTGATTACTCTAATAATCCCAAAACTTGTTTAATTACATAATCCACTTGTATAATTAGCGTTCTTTAGAGTATATTAACAAAACTCTTAATGTTTATAACAAATGCTCATTAATTGTTTATAACAATTACAAATTGTTTATAATATTGTCAAAAGACAATTGAAAAATCTATACACGCCTCTCTTAATTCCTTTCATTTCACATTATTGTTAAAGATATTTACACAATTTATTTACAATATTAATATTATTTATTTTAGGAATACATTAAACCACACGTTTATCCGGTTGATAATTACTCAAATCAGGTTAATATAATCGACCAATGAAGGTTAGTTATATTTAAGCTTATATCCAGGTTTAATAAGTTTTAATAATTATTATTATTATTTGTGACGGTAACCTCCATTCAAAATCGTTATCTCAAATTATTTAACACTCTTGTTAATTTTAACAGTAATTTCACATGATTAATTTTCAAAGGACCTGGACAATAAACTCAGCGGAAAATACTTCGCTTCAAACGCACAAATTGCATAAAATAGGCCCAGAATTCATCATATATTTCCATATATATGGCATAAAAATCTTCCACAATTCATACAAAAACCTCCACTTACAATCTCATCAACTTCATTAATATTACTGTGGGAATCTCCTTCAATTATTCAAGGGCATTATTCATCAGCGACTTTTACACGTCTACTGAACTAACGATTATACATCCATAGTTCCACTTCAAAATTCTTATATTCATTAATTGTTTCAAAACTGTTATTTATTTAACCTTCGTGGGTTTCATTCATGAATCGATATGAAGTAAAAATTTGCCAATCACAAATAAAGTTAATAGCAAATACGATTAGACACGCCTCTCTGGTCTATCAAAAATTGAGATTAATATCTTCTAAGTAATGCAGTATAAAAATACTATCTTCAAACAAAGTTCATCTAAACTGCAAAATAGTCGAATAGAATACAATTAGACTTTGGAATGCAAACATTATTGTTCCAATCTAGTATTGAGAAAAACTCCTATCAAATGTTCATTACTATAGTGTATTCAATAAATCGTAATCAATGTTCATATTTCATAAAATTGTCTATAATGCAATGGTAATTTCAGAACTGACGATAAATGTCTATGTTGCAATCATGTTCATAAAACGACTAGTATTTCCAAGATCGTCGATACAGAAATAGATTTTAACGCTCTAAAATCTTTTAATTATTCTTTTTTCTTGAGGATGACAGAAAATTGGTCAAAATAATTTACTGAAAAGAATTACTTTAATAAAGTGACACGCTGTCTGAATTCAAATCTGCCATAGAAAATCGTTAACTTTACAGTCAAATCGTGACTACAAAAATATGCAAATTTACTGAAAGAATATAGATTATCAGTCTCAACTGATCCAAAATTATTTAACTATGCCACTGACATAACAATGTCTTAATAAATCGTAGAAAAAGCATAAATCATCGAAGTGTACTGAGTACAGAAATATCTAGCAAGAATATGGGGCATTATATATATGGGACAAAAATGTGGGAAAAATGGTTGCTCAGACATCGCTAAATGACTCAAATAAAACAAGAAACGTTCACGACTACCTTATCTGTTGATTGAAGTTCTAGAGGAAAATCTTCCAAAGAAGACTGGTGATGGTTCCATTTCACCAAAAAGATGTGCTCCGTCCTCGAACCTGGAACCAGCGCCCTCGGAGAATAGAACTGCTTCCTCCTCCGGAAATTGCACTGCTCCGTGTATACGATAGACATCCCTCTGGCAAAACTCTTCTTTGTGAGCCGGGTCTACCCTGGCCTCTCTTGATAGTTCCCTGAAGTTCTGGTAGAAATTCGCCATGAAGTTTATTGCAGTTATTTCCGCAGAAATATTCATAGTTGTGGAGTATGAATATGTTTCCACTGCCATTTGATATAATTCAGCGTTGGACAACGATGCATGAGTGTACTTGGATATTCACTACATGCTCGCATTTGTAGAAAGACGACTAGCGAAGTTCCATGCTGCTATTTCACTCCATCGATATATGTCCCAATTGCATTAAAGTCCTTAGCCTTCCATCTCCATTTCCGTTATAATAGTTGAAAGAACTGCCATATTATATTGTTCCATGTTAGAATGCAGCATTATATCATCAAATGCAATATGTAGTAGCACGGTTGCAATACCAGTGCCAGCCGTAGCGTAGAATGTGATATTTTAAAAGTGCTTCTCAGGTGGCGAGAAAATCACTTTTGTCTGTTTTCTTAAAATGCCAATATCTTTCGAATTATAATCTTGAAAATGTTCAACCTTTCTACACACTTTAATATAGTACTGCACAATCGAATTAGCTTAAAGGCATTAGTCAACTCTTGATATATTATCTTGTAGACTTGAAAATGTGTGCGTTTCAACTTCGCCTAGTTTCAAACACCGTAAAATGGAACTGCGGCACGCTCGAAGCTCGTTCAATGCGGTTGGCTTTACCACACGCTCTAAAGACAACTTGTTTCACTTATTCACTCGAAAACGACTATATGACATCAGAAATATATATGCGGTATGAGATATATATGCGATATGAGAGCTCCTCTCTGCTGTGCAAGACCTTTTATCAACTTCTTAAGGGGCGTATCCATCCCTTCCATAGCTTGTTTCTCCGTCATTGCTAGAAGTTCTAACTTTGGCAATACTTGACGGATTTTCAAATTTCAAAAACTCAAAAATAATTTCTTCAAAATTCCAAATCAATGCCATAACTGAAAATAGATTTCCACAATTCTGCATTCCAAAAGTAATTAAATATGATAGTTTCAGTAATCTCCGTCTCCCTCCAAACTATCGTTCATTGGTTCGAGTCTTTCCTCCATCGCGTAACTTCTTCCTCAGCACAATTCCACGTTTCCCTGCGACTGCGTCGTAAATCTCAGATCTTTCTCGAACAAAATCATGACGTCACCAAGAATCTCAGCTCAAGCAGCCTACTTGCGTGAAGTCTGCGTCATCCGTGCTTACGTCATGAATATCCACGTCACAACTATGACAGCCATAACTTTCTTCACATTTTCCCAATACCGCCATCGTGGTCTCAATATAATTCAATTTACGGGGGCATTCTCCCTTCACCACGTGTTAAAAACAGTTGCAAATTGTTTTTAAACTCTGTGTTATAAATATCTCAATTCACTTGAACACGAAATTGAATTATTATTGGCTTACTCTTGTATGATATTTCTTCTATGTTCCTTAATCATAAGTCTCTTCTACTCTGGTTTGTGTGTGGCTAATGTATTCTCTCCTCTCTACTTTCTCTTCTGTCCAGTGTTCCTATTTTCCAAGTTCTGCTGACTTGTAGAAGGACCAGGATCGATCACTACATCCTGTCTTTTCTTTTGGTTTTCAGCTTCCTTCTCCCGTAATTCCTTAAGATACTGCTGACTTTCTTTCTCTCTTTCTTGATATTTGTCGGGTGTCATAACCTGACCTTGAGAATTCTGATTTCGATTCCGGTAATTTCTATTGTAATTCCAATTGTAGCCCTGGTTATTGTAGTATCTACCTCTTCCATTGTTATAATTTCCTCTATTGTTAATACAGCCTCTTCTCTGCTGATATGGACGGTAACCTTGCGATCTGTGGTTGCGAAAGTGATGGTTCCTGTGAGGACCTACATTTTCAGTTTTTTCTTCATCAGGCTTGTCAGTTTGCTGAACTTGATCCATATAGACAGTATTGATGTCTTTGAATTCGTGCCTCTGACCTTTTTGTACCACATTTCCAATTGGACTCGTGTAGTCAAGCCTTCTTAATAATTCGTCCATACTGGTCAAATCCCTGATCTTTGACGATATGATGAGTCTTCTCACCTCCACAGGCAGCATACGAGAAATCGCATCTATCAACTGCTCTGTTGACAATGGGGGTTGCAAAAATCTCAAGCGTGACAACTGGCTCGTGAAGAAATCAGCGTACCGTGTTGGAAGAGTACCTGAATACTTCCTCGAGTATACCTCAGCTCTTAATGAATTCTGCGCTTCGATGGACCAGAATCGTTTTATCAGTGCCTCTGCAAATTCGTCAAAATTACTGAACGTATAGCGAAATGCTCTGAACCATTCAAGGGGTCCTCCAGCTAGAAATCTCTCCACTATCCTCATCTCTCTTTCTCTGGGAATGTGAGCTTCAATGAAATAGTCTTTCAGGTTCCTGATATATTCTATCGGTGTTAGACTATCAGTATTACTGAATTTTTGAGGTTTGTCCTCGAAGTTCCGGATGACTGTCACATTTCTCGGATACGAATCCATGTAATTCTTCCCACTAGCACGATATCTCCACTCAGGTTCAATATTCCTATTCTCTTCTTCTTCCCGGAATCTGGATATACGTTCCTCAGGACTAATATCTCTCTCTTCTGTAGCGAGGTTACATCTTCTGACGTAATTCCTATCATCTTCACCAGTCAAGCCTTCTGGATCCTTATCCATGATTTCCGTGATGACTTTCCTAATCAACTCTTCTTTATAGGTTTCCATCATGCTGGCTTCTCCTAGTTTCAAATTCTGAAGTTTGCTCGTGGTTTCATTAACATCAGGGACAACCTTATGAATTTGTTCCTCTAACGCGGATTTTAATGCTTCCACGTCCTGACCTATTTGCGTTCTATCCTCTACCTGCTTTTCGGATAGCGAGTCCATCCTTATACTCAAATCTTTCCTAATTTGAACTACTTCATTATTAATGTCTACTTGTGTACTGGCAAGTTTTCTTTCAATTCGTTCCTGAATCTGAGTGACATGTTCCCCACTTGACCTATTCCATTCACCTTTCCACACCGTTACATTTGCAGTTAACATTTCCGCAATATCTACTTCAATGTCTTCCTTAAGTAAACGATTATGATCTAATAGTTGGGTTCTCATGACCTCTACATCATACTTTAAACCTGCTAAAGAAGCTGTTGTCCTAACAGACTCGTCAACCAACCTAGTTGTTAATGCACTAATGTTACGAGTACAAAGTGTTTTTGAAGTTTCAATTTCTTCTCTGACTTTATTAACATCAGTTTGAACTAAAGCAATGTCTACAAAAACAGTGTTAACTTCTACTTGTATCTTAGTTATATCGCTTTGCATCTCATTTACATCGGAATGAATGTTATTAATGTCTACTTGAACATTTGACACATCGGTTCGAACATTTATAATCTCTCTTTGAACCTCTTCAACCTTATCTTGTACAGTAGCAACATCGTTCCTAACAACAATTACTTCAGCTCTAGCACATGAAATATCACCCCGGAGATTAGCAACATCAAGATTCAACATAGTAAGATCTTTCTGTACCTTAGAAACATCAGTTTTAACCTCTGAAACATCTTTATGCACATTGGACACATCTGTGCGCATGTCAGTTACAGCATTCTCGATTCCCTAGGTACTGATCAGTAAACGCGACATATCATTTTCTAAGTTTGCAGAACTTGTCTGAAGAACTTTCAAACTTTCATCCAGCCTAATGGACAAATTAGCAGACAAATTACTAGCATTCTCCTGCATTCGACTAGTATTCCTAGCTTCCATCTCCTTCATGCTTTCATCCAGCCTAACAGACATGTTACTAGAATTCTCCTCCATCATCTGCTTCATTCTACTAACACTCCTAACTTCCATCTCCTCTAACATCTTTCTTATACTCTCATCTGCCATTTCAATATTATTTCAAAAATAGACTGCTTTAGGGACATACATCAAACAGAGCAAAATAACAACATCTGAGCAACATTTTTCACCATATATAAGTTTGAGCAATTTTCTGTCTTAAATCTAACTTATAATTAACTTTCGTAGACACTTCATGTTGAAATAAACTCAAGCACATGTTCAAATTTCTTTGGTTCATTTTAAAATATCCTAACACAAATAATTTACATTTACAATCCAAATAATTTAATTTTATCTTTAATATGTCTAAACATGTCATAAGCCGGTCAAATAAAATAAGACTCCAGATCATAGGCGATTTTTCTAAGTTTCCAGCCTATTTAACCTCTCTCAAGTTGTATAAGTTCTGATCTTTTCTGAGTGTAATTTTCCTAATACAACACAACATTTAATCCCTATATAATCACACTCTCAAATTCTACAATTGGCCAAGACATCTAACAAAGAATCAACCTCTTTATTTGAGTCTTCACAATCCCATTGACATCGATAACTTGGTAATCCAATGTTATTCGAGCACTCCACAAAATTGCGGTGCCGATTTTACTGCAATAACTTGGTAATCCTATGTTATTCAGTCGATCGTGCCAATCGAGCTGATCGTGCCCCACGTTTTAGGGTTGCCAATCCTACTGTCCCCGTAAATCCGGATAGTAGGCTGTCAGATATCCGCCCCCTCAATCGGATTGCCAATAATCAATCGCACCGGCACAGCTACATCAATGAAAATGGCACTGACAGATACTACCGAGATTAGAGCACAGCAGTTAACAAGAAAATTATTGTGGAACACACCAAAATATACGGGGGTTCATACTTACCTTTACTTACCTATTCAAATTAATCTCGGGTATGGGTTGCCAACTGGATCACTTAAAGTATGCCCACACAATAACCTCCACCATGATATTTAAAATGAACCAAGACGGAAACAAGAAACTTTAAACTGTACAATAATTTATTTCGCATAAAGGGGTGACTCTAACAAAAAATGACAACAAAATACACGTGGCAATCAGAAGCCATTGTCAATATAACCATGTCCTCCTGTAGGACTTGTAGACGTTACATACAAAATTTTATCTTTCACTTGCTTATAAAGAACGTAATAATAGTAATACACTTGGAATGGATGAGGGAATTGGAACGAGACATGTAGCAATTGTTTTCCTCTTTCATAAACATCACACTTTATTTATAACTGCAAGCCTGTTATGTGGTCGACCTTGGCCTCTAACATACAGTTGTCAGGCCAGCTGCGATCCACCCTACAACATGTCGCATGCCTACGTCGTTAAATGGACCCACCTGTCCAGTCAACATTAGCATATGCTCGTAACCTCAGAGCTTAGCTCCTTTTCAAACACTTTAAATGTCCTCAACTCAACTCAAATATTATCACGCAAATCTTTTAAATGCTCCAATCAAATATTACTGGATTACTCTAATAATCCCAAAACTTTTTTAATTACATAATCCACTTGTATAATTAGCGTTCTTTAGAGTATATTAACAAAACTCTTAATGTTTATAACAAATGCTCATTAATTGTTTATAACAATTACAAATTGTTTATAATATTGTCAAAAGACAATTGAAAAATCTATACACGCCTCTCTTAATTCCTTTCATTTCACATTATTGTTAAAGATATTTACACAATTTATTTACAATATTAATATTATTTATTTTAGGAATACATTAAACCACACGTTTATCCGGTTGATAATTACTCAAATCAGGTTAATATAATCGACCAATGAAGGTTAGTTATATTTAGGCTTATATTCAGGTTTAATAAGTTTTAATAATTATTATTATTATTTGTGACGGTAACCTCCATTCAAAATCGTTATCTCAAATTATTTAACACTCTTGTTAATTTTAACAGTAATTTCACATGATTAATTTTCAAAGGACCTGGACAATAAACTCAGCGGAAAATACTTCGCTTCAAACGCACAAATTGCATAAAATAGGCCCAGAATTCATCATATATTTCCATATATATGGCATAAAAATCTTCCACAATTCATACAAAAACCTCCACTTACAATCTCATCAACTTCATTAATATTACTGTGGAAATCTCCTTCAATTATTCAAGGGCATTATTCATCAGCGACTTTTACACGTCTACTGAACTAACGATTATACATCCATAGTTCCACTTCAAAATTCTTATATTCATTAATTGTTTCAAAACTGTTATTTATTTAACCTTCGTGGGTTTCATTCATGAATCGATATGAAGTAAAAATTTGCCAATCACAAATAAATTTAATAGCAAATACGATTAGACACGCCTCTCTGGTCTATCAAAAATTGAGATTAATATCTTCTAAGTAATGCAGTATAAAAATACTATCTTCAAACAAAGTTCATCTAAACTGCAAAATAGTCGAATAGAATACAATTAGACTTTGGAATGCAAACATTATTGTTCCAATCTAGTATTGAGAAAAACTCCTATCAAATGTTCATTACTATAGTGTATTCAATAAATCGTAATCAATGTTCATATTTCATAAAATTGTCTATAATGCAATGGTAATTTCAGAACTGACGATAAATGTCTATGTTGCAATCATGTTCATAAAACGACTAGTATTTCCAAGATCGTCGATACAGAAATAGATTTTAACGCTCTAAAATCTTTTAATTATTCTTTTTTCTTGAGGATGACAGAAAATTGGTCAAAGTAATTTACTGAAAAGAATTACTTTAATAAAGTGACACGCTGTCTGAATTCAAATCTGCCATAGAAAATCGTTAACTTTACAGTCAAATCGTGACTACAAAAATATGCAAATTTACTGAAAGAATATAGATTATCAGTCTCAACTGATCCAAAATTATTTAACTATGCCACTGACATAACAATGTCTTAATAAATCGTAGAAAAAGCATAAATCATCGAAGTGTACTGAGTACAGAAATATCTAGCAAGAATATGGGGCATTATATATATGGGACAAAAATGTGGGAAAAATGGTTGCTCAGACATCGCTAAATGACTCAAATAAAACAAGAAACGTTCACGACTACCTTATCTGTTGATTGAAGTTCTAGAGGAAAATCTTCCAAAGAAGACTGGTGATGGTTCCATTTCACCAAAAAGATGTGCTCCGTCCTCGAACCTGGAACCAGCGCCCTCGGAGAATAGAACTGCTTCCTCCTCCGGAAATTGCACTGCTCCGTGTATACGATAGACATCCCTCTGGCAAAACTCTTCTTTGTGAGCCGGGTCTACCCTGGCCTCTCTTGATAGTTCCCTGAAGTTCTGGTAGAAATTCGCCATGAAGTTTATTGCAGTTATTTCCGCAGAAATATTCATAGTTGTGGAGTATGAATATGTTTCCACTGCCATTTGATATAATTCAGCGTTGGACAACGATGCATGAGTGTACTTGGATATTCACTACATGCTCGCATTTGTAGAAAGACGACTAGCGAAGTTCCATGCTGCTATTTCACTCCATCGATATATGTCCCAATTGCATTAAAGTCCTTAGCCTTCCATCTCCATTTCCGTTATAATAGTTGAAAGAACTGCCATATTATATTGTTCCATGTTAGAATGCAGCATTATATCATCAAATGCAATATGTAGTAGCACGGTTGCAATACCAGTGCCAGCCGTAGCGTAGAATGTGATATTTTAAAAGTGCTTCTCAGGTGGCGAGAAAATCACTTTTGTCTGTTTTCTTAAAATGCCAATATCTTTCGAATTATAATCTTGAAAATGTTCAACCTTTCTACACACTTTAATATAGTACTGCACAATCGAATTAGCTTAAAGGCATTAGTCAACTCTTGATATATTATCTTGTAGACTTGAAAATGTGTGCGTTTCAACTTCGCCTAGTTTCAAACACCGTAAAATGGAACTGCGGCACGCTCGAAGCTCGTTCAATGCGGTTGGCTTTACCACACGCTCTAAAGACAACTTGTTTCACTTATTCACTCGAAAACGACTATATGACATCAGAAATATATATGCGGTATGAGATATATATGCGATATGAGAGCTCCTCTCTGCTGTGCAAGACCTTTTATCAACTTCTTAAGGGGCGTATCCATCCCTTCCATAGCTTGTTTCTCCGTCATTGCTAGAAGTTCTAACTTTGGCAATACTTGACGGATTTTCAAATTTCAAAAACTCAAAAATAATTTCTTCAAAATTCCAAATCAATGCCATAACTGAAAATAGATTTCCACAATTCTGCATTCCAAAAGTAATTAAATATGATAGTTTCAGTAATCTCCGTCTCCCTCCAAACTATCGTTCATTGGTTCGAGTCTTTCCTCCATCGCGTAACTTCTTCCTCAGCACAATTCCACGTTTCCCTGCGACTGCGTCGTAAATCTCAGATCTTTCTCGAACAAAATCATGACGTCACCAAGAATCTCAGCTCAAGCAGCCTACTTGCGTGAAGTCTGCGTCATCCGTGCTTACGTCATGAATATCCACGTCACAACTATGACAGCCATAACTTTCTTCACATTTTCCCAATACCGCCATCGTGGTCTCAATATAATTCAATTTACGGGGGCATTCTCCCTTCACCACGTGTTAAAAACAGTTGCAAATTGTTTTTAAACTCTGTGTTATAAATATCTCAATTCACTTGAACACGAAATTGAATTATTATTGGCTTACTCTTGTATGATATTTCTTCTATGTTCCTTAATCATAAGTCTCTTCTACTCTGGTTTGTGTGTGGCTAATGTATTCTCTCCTCTCTACTTTCTCTTCTGTCCAGTGTTCCTATTTTCCAAGTTCTGCTGACTTGTAGAAGGACCAGGATCGATCACTACATCCTGTCTTTTCTTTTGGTTTTCAGCTTCCTTCTCCCGTAATTCCTTAAGATACTGCTGACTTTCTTTCTCTCTTTCTTGATATTTGTCGGGTGTCATAACCTGACCTTGAGAATTCTGATTTCGATTCCGGTAATTTCTATTGTAATTCCAATTGTAGCCCTGGTTATTGTAGTATCTACCTCTTCCATTGTTATAATTTCCTCTATTGTTAATACAGCCTCTTCTCTGCTGATATGGACGGTAACCTTGCGATCTGTGGTTGCGAAAGTGATGGTTCCTGTGAGGACCTACATTTTCAGTTTTTTCTTCATCAGGCTTGTCAGTTTGCTGAACTTGATCCATATAGACAGTATTGATGTCTTTGAATTCGTGCCTCTGACCTTTTTGTACCACATTTCCAATTGGACTCGTGTAGTCAAGCCTTCTTAATAATTCGTCCATACTGGTCAAATCCCTGATCTTTGACGATATGATGAGTCTTCTCACCTCCACAGGCAGCATACGAGAAATCGCATCTATCAACTGCTCTGTTGACAATGGGGGTTGCAAAAATCTCAAGCGTGACAACTGGCTCGTGAAGAAATCAGCGTACCGTGTTGGAAGAGTACCTGAATACTTCCTCGAGTATACCTCAGCTCTTAATGAATTCTGCGCTTCGATGGACCAGAATCGTTTTATCAGTGCCTCTGCAAATTCGTCAAAATTACTGAACGTATAGCGAAATGCTCTGAACCATTCAAGGGGTCCTCCAGCTAGAAATCTCTCCACTATCCTCATCTCTCTTTCTCTGGGAATGTGAGCTTCAATGAAATAGTCTTTCAGGTTCCTGATATATTCTATCGGTGTTAGACTATCAGTATTACTGAATTTTTGAGGTTTGTCCTCGAAGTTCCGGATGACTGTCACATTTCTCGGATACGAATCCATGTAATTCTTCCCACTAGCACGATATCTCCACTCAGGTTCAATATTCCTATTCTCTTCTTCTTCCCGGAATCTGGATATACGTTCCTCAGGACTAATATCTCTCTCTTCTGTAGCGAGGTTACATCTTCTGACGTAATTCCTATCATCTTCACCAGTCAAGCCTTCTGGATCCTTATCCATGATTTCCGTGATGACTTTCCTAATCAACTCTTCTTTATAGGTTTCCATCATGCTGGCTTCTCCTAGTTTCAAATTCTGAAGTTTGCTCGTGGTTTCATTAACATCAGGGACAACCTTATGAATTTGTTCCTCTAACGCGGATTTTAATGCTTCCACGTCCTGACCTATTTGCGTTCTATCCTCTACCTGCTTTTCGGATAGCGAGTCCATCCTTATACTCAAATCTTTCCTAATTTGAACTACTTCATTATTAATGTCTACTTGTGTACTGGCAAGTTTTCTTTCAATTCGTTCCTGAATCTGAGTGACATGTTCCCCACTTGACCTATTCCATTCACCTTTCCACACCGTTACATTTGCAGTTAACATTTCCGCAATATCTACTTCAATGTCTTCCTTAAGTAAACGATTATGATCTAATAGTTGGGTTCTCATGACCTCTACATCATACTTTAAACCTGCTAAAGAAGCTGTTGTCCTAACAGACTCGTCAACCAACCTAGTTGTTAATGCACTAATGTTACGAGTACAAAGTGTTTTTGAAGTTTCAATTTCTTCTCTGACTTTATTAACATCAGTTTGAACTAAAGCAATGTCTACAAAAACAGTGTTAACTTCTACTTGTATCTTAGTTATATCGCTTTGCATCTCATTTACATCGGAATGAATGTTATTAATGTCTACTTGAACATTTGACACATCGGTTCGAACATTTATAATCTCTCTTTGAACCTCTTCAACCTTATCTTGTACAGTAGCAACATCGTTCCTAACAACAATTACTTCAGCTCTAGCACATGAAATATCACCCCGGAGATTAGCAACATCAAGATTCAACATAGTAAGATCTTTCTGTACCTTAGAAACATCAGTTTTAACCTCTGAAACATCTTTATGCACATTGGACACATCTGTGCGCATGTCAGTTACAGCATTCTCGATTCCCTAGGTACTGATCAGTAAACGCGACATATCATTTTCTAAGTTTGCAGAACTTGTCTGAAGAACTTTCAAACTTTCATCCAGCCTAATGGACAAATTAGCAGACAAATTACTAGCATTCTCCTGCATTCGACTAGTATTCCTAGCTTCCATCTCCTTCATGCTTTCATCCAGCCTAACAGACATGTTACTAGAATTCTCCTCCATCATCTGCTTCATTCTACTAACACTCCTAACTTCCATCTCCTCTAACATCTTTCTTATACTCTCATCTGCCATTTCAATATTATTTCAAAAATAGACTGCTTTAGGGACATACATCAAACAGAGCAAAATAACAACATCTGAGCAACATTTTTCACCATATATAAGTTTGAGCAATTTTCTGTCTTAAATCTAACTTATAATTAACTTTCGTAGACACTTCATGTTGAAATAAACTCAAGCACATGTTCAAATTTCTTTGGTTCATTTTAAAATATCCTAACACAAATAATTTACATTTACAATCCAAATAATTTAATTTTATCTTTAATATGTCTAAACATGTCATAAGCCGGTCAAATAAAATAAGACTCCAGATCATAGGCGATTTTTCTAAGTTTCCAGCCTATTTAACCTCTCTCAAGTTGTATAAGTTCTGATCTTTTCTGAGTGTAATTTTCCTAATACAACACAACATTTAATCCCTATATAATCACACTCTCAAATTCTACAATTGGCCAAGACATCTAACAAAGAATCAACCTCTTTATTTGAGTCTTCACAATCCCATTGACATCGATAACTTGGTAATCCAATGTTATTCGAGCACTCCACAAAATTGCGGTGCCGATTTTACTGCAATAACTTGGTAATCCTATGTTATTCAGTCGATCGTGCCAATCGAGCTGATCGTGCCCCACGTTTTAGGGTTGCCAATCCTACTGTCCCCGTAAATCCGGATAGTAGGCTGTCAGATATCCGCCCCCTCAATCGGATTGCCAATAATCAATCGCACCGGCACAGCTACATCAATGAAAATGGCACTGACAGATACTACCGAGATTAGAGCACAGCAGTTAACAAGAAAATTATTGTGGAACACACCAAAATATACGGGGGTTCATACTTACCTTTACTTACCTATTCAAATTAATCTCGGGTATGGGTTGCCAACTGGATCACTTAAAGTATGCCCACACAATAACCTCCACCATGATATTTAAAATGAACCAAGACGGAAACAAGAAACTTTAAACTGTACAATAATTTATTTCGCATAAAGGGGTGACTCTAACAAAAAATGACAACAAAATACACGTGGCAATCAGAAGCCATTGTCAATATAACCATGTCCTCCTGTAGGACTTGTAGACGTTACATACAAAATTTTATCTTTCACTTGCTTATAAAGAACGTAATAATAGTAATACACTTGGAATGGATGAGGGAATTGGAACGAGACATGTAGCAATTGTTTTCCTCTTTCATAAACATCACACTTTATTTATAACTGCAAGCCTGTTATGTGGTCGACCTTGGCCTCTAACATACAGTTGTCAGGCCAGCTGCGATCCACCCTACAACATGTCGCATGCCTACGTCGTTAAATGGACCCACCTGTCCAGTCAACATTAGCATATGCTCGTAACCTCAGAGCTTAGCTCCTTTTCAAACACTTTAAATGTCCTCAACTCAACTCAAATATTATCACGCAAATCTTTTAAATGCTCCAATCAAATATTACTGGATTACTCTAATAATCCCAAAACTTTTTTAATTACATAATCCACTTGTATAATTAGCGTTCTTTAGAGTATATTAACAAAACTCTTAATGTTTATAACAAATGCTCATTAATTGTTTATAACAATTACAAATTGTTTATAATATTGTCAAAAGACAATTGAAAAATCTATACACGCCTCTCTTAATTCCTTTCATTTCACATTATTGTTAAAGATATTTACACAATTTATTTACAATATTAATATTATTTATTTTAGGAATACATTAAACCACACGTTTATCCGGTTGATAATTACTCAAATCAGGTTAATATAATCGACCAATGAAGGTTAGTTATATTTAGGCTTATATTCAGGTTTAATAAGTTTTAATAATTATTATTATTATTTGTGACGGTAACCTCCATTCAAAATCGTTATCTCAAATTATTTAACACTCTTGTTAATTTTAACAGTAATTTCACATGATTAATTTTCAAAGGACCTGGACAATAAACTCAGCGGAAAATACTTCGCTTCAAACGCACAAATTGCATAAAATAGGCCCAGAATTCATCATATATTTCCATATATATGGCATAAAAATCTTCCACAATTCATACAAAAACCTCCACTTACAATCTCATCAACTTCATTAATATTACTGTGGAAATCTCCTTCAATTATTCAAGGGCATTATTCATCAGCGACTTTTACACGTCTACTGAACTAACGATTATACATCCATAGTTCCACTTCAAAATTCTTATATTCATTAATTGTTTCAAAACTGTTATTTATTTAACCTTCGTGGGTTTCATTCATGAATCGATATGAAGTAAAAATTTGCCAATCACAAATAAATTTAATAGCAAATACGATTAGACACGCCTCTCTGGTCTATCAAAAATTGAGATTAATATCTTCTAAGTAATGCAGTATAAAAATACTATCTTCAAACAAAGTTCATCTAAACTGCAAAATAGTCGAATAGAATACAATTAGACTTTGGAATGCAAACATTATTGTTCCAATCTAGTATTGAGAAAAACTCCTATCAAATGTTCATTACTATAGTGTATTCAATAAATCGTAATCAATGTTCATATTTCATAAAATTGTCTATAATGCAATGGTAATTTCAGAACTGACGATAAATGTCTATGTTGCAATCATGTTCATAAAACGACTAGTATTTCCAAGATCGTCGATACAGAAATAGATTTTAACGCTCTAAAATCTTTTAATTATTCTTTTTTCTTGAGGATGACAGAAAATTGGTCAAAGTAATTTACTGAAAAGAATTACTTTAATAAAGTGACACGCTGTCTGAATTCAAATCTGCCATAGAAAATCGTTAACTTTACAGTCAAATCGTGACTACAAAAATATGCAAATTTACTGAAAGAATATAGATTATCAGTCTCAACTGATCCAAAATTATTTAACTATGCCACTGACATAACAATGTCTTAATAAATCGTAGAAAAAGGCATAAATCATCGAAGTGTACTGATTGTGGTGTTTGAAGCCATATTTTCAGTGTTGCCTTAGTAAACAAGAGTTTAGTGCTTTTCAGTCGGTCAACACGAATGTACCCAAAAGAGATGGGTTATGCCCTAATCCTGTTTTATTAATCTCATGTAATTTATTTCAGGATTAGGGCATAACCCATCTCTTTTGGGTACATTCGTGTTGACCGACTGAAAAGCACTAAACTCTTGAAGTGTACTGAGTACAGAAATATCTAGCAAGAATATGGGGCATAATATATATGGGACAAAAATATGGGGAAAATGGTTGCTCAGACATCGCTAAATGACTCAAATAAAACAAGAAACGTTCACGACTACCTTATCTGTTGATTGAAGTACTAGAGGAAAATCTTCCAAAGAAGACTGGTGATGGTTCCATTTCACCAAAAAGATGTGCTCCGTCCTCGAACCTGGAACCAGCGCCCACGGAGAATAGAACTGCTTCCTCCTCCGGAAATTGCACTGCTCCGTGTATACGATAGACATCCCTCTGGCAAAACTCTTCTTTGTGAGCCGGGTCTACCCTGGCCTCTCTTGATAGTTCCCTGAAGTTCTGGTAGAAATTCGCCATGAAGTTTATTGCAGTTATTTCCGCAGAAATATTCATAGTTGTGGAGTATGAATATGTTTCCACTGCCATTTGATATAATTCAGCGTTGGACAACGATGCATGAGTGTAGTTGGATATTCACTACATGCTCACTTTTGTAGAAAGACGACTAGCGAAGTTCCATGCTGCTATTTCACTCCATCGATATATGTCCCAATTGCATTAAAGTCCTTAGCCTTCCATCTCCATTTCCGTTATAATAATTGAAAGAACTGCCATATTATATTGTTCCATGTTAGAATGCAGCGTTATATCATCAAATGCAATATGTAGTAGCACGGTTGCAATACCAGTGTCAGCCGTAGCGTAGAATGTGATATTTTAAAAGTGCTTCTCAGGTGGCGAGAAAATCACTTTTGTCTGCCGTCTTAAAATGCCAATATCTTTCGAATTATAATCTTGAAAATGTTCAACCTTTCTACACACTTTAATATAGTACTGCACAATCGAATTAGCTTAAAGGCATTAGTCAATTCTTGATATATTATCTTGTAGAATTGAAAATGTGTGCGTTTCAACTTCGCCTAGTTTCAAACACCGTAAAATGGAACTGCGGCACGCTCGAAGCTCGTTCAATGCGGTTGGCTTTACCACACGCTCTAAAGGCAACTTGTTTCACTTATTCACTCGAAAACGACTATATGACATCAGAAATATATATGCGGTATGAGATATATATGCGATATGAGAGCTCCTCTCTGCTGTGCAAGACCTTTTATCAACTTCTTAAGGGGCGTATCCATCCCTTCCATAGCTTGTTTCTCCGTCATTGCTAGAAGTTCTAACTTTGGCAATACTTGACGGATTTTCAAATTTCAAAAACTCAAAAATAATTTCTTCAAAATTCCAAATCAATGCCATAACTGAAAATAGATTTCCACAATTCTGCATTCCAAAAGTAATTAAATATGATAGTTTCAGTAATCTCCGTCTCCCTCCAAACTATCGTTCATTGGTTCGAGTCTTTCCTCCAATCGCGTAACTTCTTCCTCAGCACAATTCCACGTTTCCCTGCGGCTGCGTCGTAAATCTCAGATCTTTCTCGAACAAAATCATGACGTCACCAAGAATCTCAGCTCAAGCAGCCTACTTGCGTGAAGTCTGCGTCATCCGTGCTTACGTCATGAATATCCACGTCACAACTATGACAGCCATTACTTTCTTCATATATGCCAATACAGCCATCGTGGTCGCAATATAATTCAATTTACGGGGGCAGTACCATCCCGGCATATGCCCGAAGACGAAGTGGTAAACCACGGAAAACCAGTTCGAGGATGCCTGAGGTGGGAATCGAAACCCCTCTACTCATTTGGAACACCCGTGGCTGAGTAGACCGCGTTCCAATCCTCGTACCACTTTTCATATTTCGTGGCAGAGCCGAGAATCGAACCCAGGACCTCCAGGGCGGCAGCTAACCATGATGACCACTACGCGATGGAGGCGACTTCACAATAAATAATTAGAATTATAATTTTACATGTGGCTTCCGTAGCGTAGCGGTCAGCATGGTTAGCTGCCGCCCCGGAGGTCCTGGGTTTGATTCCCGGCTCTGCCACGAAATTTGAAAAGTGGTATGGGGACTGGAACGGGGTCTACTCAGCTTCGGGTGTTCCAAATGAGTTGAGGGGGTTTCGATTCCGACCTCAGCCATCCTCGAAGTGGTTTTCCGTGGTTTCCCACTTCTTCTTCGGGAGAATGCCGGGATGGTACCTTCCTCAAGGCCACGGCCGCCTCCTTCCCTCTTCCTTGCCTATCCATCCTGACCATCCATTTCCTTCCCTCATGTGGCCTTTGTTCGCTTTGCAGGTGAGGCCGCCTGGGCGAGGTGCCAATCACCCCTCACCAGTTGTATCCACTCCGATTAGATGTTTCCAGCTCTAGGACACTGCCCGTAGAGGCGGTAGTGGTGAGTTCCCTCGCTAAGTCTGTGGGTTCCAACAACCTGGAGGGTAAACGACTAAGAAAAGAAGAAAAATAATTTTATATTGGGTCATCTCCGTTGTGTAGCGGGCAGCATGCTTAGCTGCCACCCCAGATGCCCAAGGTCCGATTCCTGGGTCTGCTACGTAATTTGAAAAGCAGTATGATTGGAACGGGGTCTACTAAGCCACGGGAGGTCCAAATAATTCGAGGTTGTTTGATTCCCACCTCAGCCATCCCCGAGTGTTTTTCCGCGGTTTCCCACTTCGTCTTCGGGCTAATGTCGGGATGGTATCTAACGTCAGGCCACGGCCGCCTCCTTCCCGGTTCCATGTCTATCCCTCCCATTCTTCCCATCCTGTCCCGTCCCTCATGTGGCCCACTATTCGCTTTGCAGGTGAGGCTACCTGGGCGAGAGGCTAGTCCAGCCTCCCTCCCCAGTTGTATCCCATTATTGCATGTCAAGATCTAGGACACTGCCCGTAGAGGCAGTAAAGGCGGGATCATTCACTGAGTCCGTGGGAAAAGTACCTGGAGGGTAGAAAAAGAAAAGGAATAAACGAAACAAATAATTTTATATTACACCTATTGTAATTCATCACTCAAGTGTGTCAGATTTTTAGTACGATACAATTTGGATATTATATTGAAGACTGTTACGTAACTCAAAATGTCCAAGATAGTTGAGAGAAAGAAAATAATGCACAACAAGGAATCAAAGCACTTGTGTAAGCTCAGTTTGGAAGTGGACGTGTGTCTTTCACGATTTTTGGAATCCGGAAATATTTCAGAAATAAAATTACACAAATCCACCTTCCATAAGATGAAAGTACAATGTGACTCCTCTTTTAAAGGATCGGGGTTCGATCCCCATCTCTTCCTGCAAAGATATGTCTAGCCTCAGCGCTAGAAACTGTACACTAAGCCTAGTTAGTTAGTTAATAAGTTAGTTTATTATTTAGTTAGTTATTGGGGTTGAAAGGGGAGGAACTACGAGGTCATAGGCGCTAACCACTAGACTAAGCCACGTGAGGATAGTTTGGAAGAGATAGTTTAGATTCCTACCTAGCTATGCTGGAGGTGGAATGGCGTGATTCCCTACTTCAAAGCCAGGCAAATGCCCGAATGGTACCTAAGTGAAGGCCACGATCATTTCCTTCCCAAACCTAGCCACAATTACAAATACGCACATTACCACAGCCAACACAATGTCACTGGTTAACACACTGATTCCACACAGACCTAAGACAATAATATCAATAAGAATATTAATAATAATAATAATAATGTTGTCGGTACGAATAACAACGAAATGAGCGTTATCAATGCTGGATTTTGCATAACGCTACAAGAGATGGTAGAGATTGTAACTTTGTACCGCCAGCATTGACCCTCAGAGAAGAAACGGTACAGGCTGTAACGTTAAGGTCGGATCTAGCCGCAGTTTCGGTACAGGCTTGAGGAACGTTTCTCGCATGTGTACCGCCTGTTTGATTGGCACAGCAAGGCGAGCTCCAAGCAATCAAAGATGGTGGACGGTTGTTAATTGAGGGTGGTATCTGCTGTTGATGGGCTTATTAGAATACAAATCAGTCATTAAGATACGTCACTGTAAGTTGAAAACATGCCAGGCACTGATGAATGCATTCCTGCCGGTCTTGAAGATTGAACTGAAATCATTCGACCTTCAACCATTGCATTCGGATTCAGTTACGTAAGCTACCTGTGAGCGGGCCGATATACTAGGAAAGTGTAGGAGGGGTAAGGCCGTAGCTTCGTAACGGATAGGTCCTGGGTTCAAGACACCTTAGTGACCAAAATTTTATTTCTTTTAAAATTATTTTATTGAATTCATCCGACTTTCTGCTGTCTATTCTCTGAGTCGGAAACCATTAATATTTATCCTATTCGTGTAAAATAATACAATTTGATAGCACAATGATATTTTCACTCAAAATAAATACGGTAATTCTTCTTTTCTTCTTTTCTTTTCATAGTCGTTTACCCTCAAGGTTGGTGGAATCAACGGACTAAGCAAGGGAACTCACCACTACCGCCTCTACGGGCAGTGTCCTAGAGCTGGGAACATCTAATCGGAGTGAATACAACTGGTGAGGTGTGATTGGCACTCGCCCAGGTGGCCGCACCTGCAAAGCGAACAGGGGCCTCATGAGGGAAGGTAAGGGATGATCAGGATGGATAGACAAGGAAGAGGGAATGAGGCGACCGTGGCCTCGAAGAAGGTACTGCCCCCGTAATTGAATTATGTAGAGACCACGGTGGCTATATTTGAAATTATAATGAGAGTTATGGCTGTCATAGTTATGACGTGGGTAGTCATGACGTAAGCACGGATGACGTTTATGTTATGCCAGCAGGCTACTTGAGCTGAGATTCTCAGTGACGTCAGCATTTAGTGGAGAATGTTCCAAGATTTACGACGCAGTCGCAGGAAACGAGGAATTCGGCTGAGGAAGAAACTATGCTATTGGAGGAGAGGCATGAACCAATCAACGATAGTTTAAAGGAAGACGGAGATTGCTAAAACTATGGTATTTTTATTACTTTTGGAATGCAGAATTGTGGAAATCCATTTGCAGTAAAGGCATTGATTTGGAATTTTGGTGAAATTTATTTTCAGTTTTTGAATTTTGAAAATCCGTCATGTATTAACGAAGTTGGAACTTCTAGCGATGACGCAGTATCACGCTCTGGAAGGGATGGTAACGCCCCTCGAGAAGTTAATAAAAGGGCTTGCGCAGAAGAGAGGAGGCTCTTTCGTTCTCTGATCATTCTGAGATCTCATTCTCAGAGCGGGGGGGGGCGTGGTGGCTCAGTGGTCTAGCTGTATGCCTCTCACCAAGGCGGTCCGGGTTCGATTCCCGGTCAATGCATGTGAGATTTTCGAAGTGAAATGCCATGTCCTGTGGTTCGGATTCCACGTAAAAAGGAGGTCCCGTGGCTCATGATCTCAAGATTAACGGTCACGTTAAACTACAAGCTTCCTTTCCTTTCCTTTCATTCTCAGAGCATCGAAGTATATTTGTGAAAGTTCTTTTCTTATACATTCATTATAGTGAGACGTCGAAGTGAACAGCAGTGAAAAGAATCGTCTTTATAACGTGTGGCGAGGCCTCTATATTAACGAGATCCAAGTCAAACTAGGTGAAGTTGAAACGGACCTTAGAAAGCTTCTACAAGTTTAGCTTCGAATAGTTAGCGGTCACCGATAAGCTAATTGTATTGTGCAGTGCTACATGCAGTTATAGAGAAAAGCTGAACAATTTCGACCGATTAGTTCGAAAGATATTAGCAGTTTTATACGACTGAGAAAAGTGATTATCTCGCCACAAGAGAAGCACTTTCGTATAGCCAGAATCAACGCAACGGCTGACGCTGCGAGTGGAATAGAAAGACTTCAGATTGCTTGGTTACAGAACACTACGGTATAATGGAGCAATTGAATACGGCAGTTGGTTCTTCTAACACTACAACCGAAGAGCAGGTGGAAGGCTAAGGCGCTTATTGCAATTGGGACATACTTCAACGGAGTAAGATAGCGACATGGAACTTCGCTAATTGCTATTCCACACAAGCGAACATGCGGTGAATACCATCTACACCCATGTTTCGTAATTAAAGGCTGAATACAATCGAACAGCCATAGAAACAATTTCATACTCTGAATATGAATAATTTCTTCGGAAATTTCTACAAAACTTCATGGCGATTGTCTACTGGAACTTCAGGGAATTTTTCAAGAGAGGTCAGGGGTGTCCCGACTCACAAAGAAGATTATTGCCGGAAGGATGTCTATTCGTCTTCGAGGAGCAGAGCGATTCACGGAGAAGGAAGCAGTTCGATTCTCCGAGGGTGCTATTTCCTATTTCGAGGCTGGAGCTCGGCTTTAACGTGGTGAAATGGATCCATCAGCAGTCTTCTTTGGGGAATTTTCCTCTGGAACGTCAATCGGCAGATAAGGTAGTCGTGAACGTTTATTGTATTTGAGTATATTAATGATGTTTGAGCAACCATTTTTCCCATATTTTTATCCTCATGTATTTTTGCCCTATTTTCTTGTTGAGATTCATATTCTCAGTACACCTTGATGAGTTTTGCATTTTTCGACGATTTATTAAGACATTGTTATGTCATGGGCATAGTTAATAATTTTGAATCAGTTGAGACTGATATTTAGAATTTTCAGTAATTAATATTTTTGTAGTCACGATTTGACTGTAAGTTAATGATTTTTATGGCAGATTTAAATTCAGACAGCGTGTCAGTTTATTAAAGTATTTCTACCCCAGTTTAATTACTTTGACCAATTTTCTGTCATCATCAAGAAGGAAGAACATTTAAATGATTTTAGAGCGTTAAAATCTCTTACGTTGTCGACGATCTTGGAAATACTAGTCGTTATTGGAATTGATTGCAACACAGACATTTATCGTCAGTTATGAATGATCATTGCATTATAGACACTTTTGTGAAAGAGTAACTTTAATAATGAATTATTGAATGCATTAAAGTCAAGTACTTTTGTTAGGAGTTTTTCTCAATTAGAGATTTATAGAACGATGTTTGCATTCCCCAGTCTAATTGGATTCTATTCGACTACTTTGCATTTTAGTCGCACTTTATTTGAAGATAGTATTTTCATACTACATTTCTTTTAAGATGTTAATCTTAAATTTTGATAGACCAGACAGGCGTATATAAGCGTATTCACTATTAAATTTGTTTGTGATTGGCAAGTTTTGACTTCATTTCGGTTCATGAATGAAATCCACGAAGGTTATAGAAAAAAAAAATTGAAACAATTAATGATTATAAAATTTTTTAAGTGGAACTATGAATGTATAATCGCTAGTGCAGCGCGTGTTGAAAGTCGCTGAGGTATAATGCCCTTGAATATGAAGGAAGTTCCCACAGGAATAAATGTTAAAGAATTATTTGTGGAAGTTTTGTAAGTTATGTGGAAGTTTAATACCATATAGATTAATATATGATGATTTTGGGCATATGTTTAATGCAGATTGTGCATTAACTTGTTAGCGAAGGATTTTCCGCTGGAGTAAGATTGTCATAGTTCGTTGAAAATAAATCAAGTGAATTACTGTTATAATTAACACGAGTTTTGAAAGAATTTGAGATAAGATTTTGAATGAAGGTTGCCGTCACAAATCATTATTAAAACCTTTATTAAGCCAGATTGTGACATTAACATGTATAACTAACCTTCATTGGCCGATTATATTAAACACGATTATGAAAAATACCAAACGAATGAACATGTGGTCAATGTATTTATTAAATTAATAATTTAAACAATTTAAATGCTAATATTGTAAATAATTGCTGTAAATATTTTTGAAAATAATATGGAACGAGAGTGATGTTAAAGGCGTGCTTATAATATTTTTATTGTCTTTGACAAACATTATAAACAATTTCTAATTGTTATAAATAATTTATGTGATTTTGTTATAAACATTTAAGAGCTAATTATACAATTGGATTGAACTTAACAAATTTAAGAAATTAACATAATAATCCAATAGGATGTGAGCAAAGTACTTGAAAGATTTGCGTAAATATAATGTGAGTTGTCTTGTAGACATTTAAAAGCTTGAGAGAGCAAGCTGGACTCTTACGTAACTTAGCACGTGAGAAGGGAATGCATTTGACCAGTACGCAACAGGTTCGAGGGTAGCTCGCAGCTGGGCCAACACCTGGTTATCAGTGTGAGGTCGTACACACTCCGGCCTTGCGACTATAAATACCATTCTCATGTTTATTAAAAGGAAACCAAATGCTCTATATATGTCACACCCTGATGTCCTTTTCCAATCCAATAGTGTTATGAATATTACGTTATTTGGAGCTCTTGGGAGCTAAAATGTTTTATATCATGTTGTATGATAATTTTTGCAAGTCCTACTGAGGACGTAGTCAGATTGACTTGGGCTTCTGATAGCCACGTTTATTTTGTTGTGTTAGTAAAATCATACCCTTTATTAGAAATAAAGCATTTTGTACAGTTCAAAGTTCTCGTCTTCGGTCTTGGTTCATTTTTAAATATCATGGTGGAGGTTATTGTGTGAACAGACTTTTAGTGATCCTGTTGTCAACTCAAACCCCGAGATAATTAAGAGGTAAGTAACGGTAAGTATGAACCCCCGTCTATTTTGGTGTGTTCCACAATGATTTCCTGTGAACTTCTGTGCTCTTATCTCGATAGTATCTGTCAGTGCCATTTTCATTGATGTAACTGTGCCGGTGCAATTGATAATTGGCAATCCGATTGAGGGGGCGGATATCTGACAGCCTACTATCCAGGTAAACGGGGACAGAAAGATTGGCGCACCTAAAACGTTGGGGCTCGATTCAACATAACTGGATTACCAGGTTGAACGCCAGAAAAAGTGGCAAACCTAAAACGTAGGGTTCGATTAGACTCAAATAAAGAGGTTGATTCTTTGTTAGATGTCTGGGCCAATTGTAGTATTTAAGAGTGTGATTATATAGGAATTAAATGTTGTATTGTGTTAGGAAAATTACACTCTGAAAAGATCAGATCTTATTCAACTTGAGAGAGGTTAAATAGGCTGGAAACTTAGAAAAATCGCCTATAATCTGGAATCTTATTTTATTTGACCGGCTTATGACATTTCAGTCATATTAAAGATAAAATTAGTTATTTGGATTGTAAATGTAAATTATTTGTGTTAGGATATTTTAAAATGAGCCAGGGAAATGTGAACATGTGCTTGAGTTTGTTTCAACTTGAAGTATCTTCGAAGATTAATTATAAGGTAGTTAAGTTAGATTTAAGACAGAAAATTCATCAAAATTATATATGGTGAAAAGTGGTGCTCAAATGTTGTTATTTTGCTCTTTTGATGTATGTCCCTACAGCAATCCATTTTGAATAATATTGTAATGGCAGATGAAAGTTTGAGGTTGATGCTAGAGGAGATGTCTGCTAATTTGAAAGCAAGCATGAATAGTAGTATGAAGCAGATGCTGAATGAAAGCATGAAGGAGAATAATAGTCGAATGGAGGAGAATGTTAGTAATTTGTCTGCTAATTTGAATGCAAGAATGGAGGAGAATACTAGTAATTTGAATGCAAGAATGGAGGAGAATGCTAGTAATATGTCTGCTAATTTGAAGGGTATCCAAACTAGCGCTGCTAATTTGGAGGATAATATGTCGCGTTTACAGATTAATACCCTAGGAATTGAGAATACTGTAAGTGACATCCGCACAGATGTATCTAATGTGCATAAAAATGTTGATGATGTTAAATTTGATGTGTCTAAGGTACAGAGAGACCTTACAATGTTAAATCTAGATGTAGCTAATGTCCGAGGGGATATTTCTTGTGCTAGAGCCGAAGTAGTTGTTGTCAAAAACGATGTAGCGACTGTCCAAGACAAGGTCGAGGAAGTCCAAAAAGAAATTCAAAAAGCTAGAACTGATGTATCCAATGTTCAGGTAGACATTAATAACATTCATGCGGATATAACTGAGGTGCAAAGTGACATAACTAAGATTCAGGTAGAGGTCAACACAGTTTTCGTAGATATCACTAAAGTCCAAACTGATGTAAATAAAGTCAGGGAAGAAATCGAAAACTCAAAAACTCTTTGTACGCGTAATATAACTGCATTAGCGACTAGGTTAGTCGATGAATCAGTTAGAACAACAACGTCTTTAGCAGAATTGAAGTATGATGTAGAGGTCATGAGAACCCAGGTATTAGACCACAATAGAGTATTAAAAGAGGATATCGAAGTAGACATAGCCGAAATGTTAACAGCAAACGTAGCGGTATGGAAAGACGAGTGGAATAAGTCAAGTGGGGAACATGTAACCCAAATTCAGGAAAGGATTGAAAGAAAACTTGCCAGTACGCAGATAGAAATTAACAATGAAGTAGTACAGATTAGGAAAGATTTAAGCGTCAGGATAAATTCGCTATCCGAAAAACAAGTTGACGATAGAACACAACTAGATCAGGATATGCAAACTTTAAAATCTACATTAGAGGATGAAATTCATAAAGTTGTCTCGGATGTAAATGAAACGACGAGTAAACTGAAAAATTTGAAGTTAGGAGAGGCTAGTTTAATGGAAAACTACAAAGAAGAGATTATCAAGAAAGTCTTAACAGAATTCACCGACAAGGATACAGAAGGCTTAGCTTGTGAATTGAATAGGAATTATACTAGAAGACATAACCTTGAGCCAGAAGAGAGAGACGTGACTCCTGAAGAACGTGTATCCAGATTCAGAGAGGAGGATGACGAAAGGAACATGGAACCTGAGTGGAATTACCGAGATAGTGGGAAAAACTATCCGGATTCATATCCGAGGAACGTGACGGTCATTAGGAATTTCGAAGACAAACCACAAAAATTCAGTAACACTGATAGTTTGACACCTATAGAGTATGTAAGGAATCTCAAAGATTATTTCATCGAAGCTCACATTCCCAGAGAGAGAGAGATGAAGATAGTAGAGAGATATCTGATTGGAGGACCCCTTGAATGGTTTCGGGCATTTAGATACACATTCAGTAACTTTGACGAGTTTGCAGAGGCATTAATCAAACGATTTTGGTCCATAGAAGTGCAGAATTCGTTAAGAGCGGAGGTGTATTCAAGAAAATACTCAGGTACTCTTCCAACGAGGTACGCTGATTTCTTTACGAGTCAGTTGTCCCGCTTGAGATTTTTGCAACCCCCATTGTCCACGGAGCAACTAATAGATGCGATTTCTCGTATGCTGCCAGTTGAGGTGAGGAGACTTATAATTTCGTCCAACATTAGGGATTTATCCAGCATGGATGAATTACTGAGAAGGTTAGACTACACAAGCCCAATGCCTAACGTAGTCCAGAAAGGTCAAAGGCAGGAATTTAAAGAAATCAATACGGTATACATGGACCAAGTCCAACAAACTGACAAGCCCGAGCAGGAGAAAACTGACAATGTAGGTCCTCACAGGAATAATCAGTTTAGAAATTACAGATCACAAGGTTACCGACCGTATCAACAGAGAAGAGGTTGGAACTACAACCGAGGAAACTACAATGGAAGAGGCAGATATTACAACAATAATGGGTATAACCGTAACTATAATAGGAATAACCAAAACCAAAATAGAAACCAGAATACTCAAAGTCAGGTTATGACACCCGATCAATATCAGCAAAGAGAAAAGGAAAGCCAGCAATACTTAAAAGAATTAAGGGAGAAAGAAGCTGACAATCAAAAGAAAAGGCAGGATGTTGTAATCGATCCTGGGCCTTCTACGAGCCAACAGAATTTTGAGGTCGGTAACACAAAAAAAAACGCCGATTTCTCAACGTCAGTGAGAACCTGTAAATACATTGCCACACCACACCTGATTACGATTAATGAGATATACGAAGTTACCGATGAAGATTTACTAGAAGAGAGGGGTATTGTTAAAGAGGAAAGACCATGTGCATTACCAATTATTGCTGTACGGATAGATGGACAGCAGTACAAAGCCCTGATGGATACTGGTGCTATTATTTCCATAATTTCAGAGGAATGTTATCAAAGTCTGCTAAGAGGAGAGAACATGACAGTTCTACCTGTTTCTACCGTCAAAGTGAGAGGGATATTCCAAGATAAGGCAGTGAAATGCGAGATTCAAGTGTTATTGAACTTTGAGATCAATGGAAGGAATTATGAACAGATCTTCATTGTGGTGAGCAAGATCAATTTTGATATGGTGCTTGGAATCGATTTTATATCGAAGGTCGGAGCTATTATTGACATGAAGAACAGAAGTATTAGCTTTAATGATGGGTACATAATCACAGAAGAGATAGAAGAACAGGACGTGAAAAACAGTCTGGAAATAGACCTTAGGGAAGAAATTTTGAATACAATAATTAATGAAGTGGAAAACTTAGAAGAAATACCCAGTAGAAAAACTGAAGGATTTGAAGAAATTCAGGGGGAATTTGAGGATCTGATAAAGGAATTCCAAGATATTTTCGATGAAAAGCCTGGATTGATTAAGGATTATAAGTACAAGATAAGGCTGACAGATGAAACCCCTTACCAGAAGAGAATATACCCCATTCCTGAGAAATACTATCAAGAAGTACGAGGGTTAATCAGAAAAATGGAGGTAGACGGGATTATTAGAAAACAGGCGTCGTCTTATATAAACCCCATCACAGTAGTGAAGAAAAGTAATGGTCAGATACGTCTTTGTCTCGATGCCAGGACCATCAACTTGAAGATTCTTCCAGAAAATGACAGACCACCCAAGATTAGAGATCTGCTTCGGAAATTCAAAGGGAGAGCTTGTTTCAGCGTTCTTGACTTGACGTCTTCATTTTATCAAGTTCAATTAGA
The DNA here is from genome assembly GCA_946902985.2 of Meconema thalassinum. Classification (NCBI taxonomy): domain Eukaryota; kingdom Metazoa; phylum Arthropoda; class Insecta; order Orthoptera; family Tettigoniidae; genus Meconema; species Meconema thalassinum. The sequence goes on from OX336388.2 coordinate 1,944,657,838, forward strand.
AGAGGATAGTATGCAGTACACTGGATTCCTATTTGACCAGACGTCATGGGTCTTTGCCAGAATGCCTTTTGGAATGGTTAACAGTGGACCAGCACTTATTCGAGCACTTGATAGTAAGCTCACTGACGAAGTGAAAGAAAATGTAATCTGCTACATTGACGATTTAATCGTATCTTCACCCAGCGCCGCCGAACATTTAGTGCACTTGAGAAAGTTGTTCGAGAATTTAAGGGAGGCCAACATCAAGGTGAACTTTGGAAAATGTCAATTCTTGAGGAAGGAGATAAATTATTTGGGGCATACTATTGATAAAGATGGATATCATCCAAACATGAAAAAAGTAGATGCGATCACGAGATTTCCAAAGCCAACTAAGGTAAAACAAGTTAGAGAATTTGTAGGTGCATGCCAGTTTATTACGCAGACCTGTCAAGGCTGATATGTCCAAGAAAATCTACCCCAAATTTGGATTAGTGTTCCTGGGGCCGTTTAGGATTACGAACGCTTATGGAAACAACTGTTATGAACTCTACGATGATGAGAATAATGTCGTTTACGGCAAGTTCAATGCTGGAAATTTAAAAAGATACTATCCTAGAGTAAGCCAGTAATAATTCAATTTCGTGTTCAAGAGAGTTCAGATACTTGTAACACTGTGTTTAAAAACAATTTGCAACTGTTTTTAAAACGTGGTGGGAGGAGAATGCCCCCGTAATTGAATTATGTAGAGACCACGGTGGCTATATTTGAAATTATAATGAGAGTTATGGCTGTCATAGTTATGACGTGGGTAGTCATGACGTAAGCACGGATGACGTTTATGTTATGCCAGCAGGCTACTTGAGCTGAGATTCTCAGTGACGTCAGCATTTAGTGGAGAATGTTCCAAGATTTACGACGCAGTCGCAGGAAACGAGGAATTCGGCTGAGGAAGAAACTATGCTATTGGAGGAGAGGCATGAACCAATCAACGATAGTTTAAAGGAAGACGGAGATTGCTAAAACTATGGTATTTTTATTACTTTTGGAATGCAGAATTGAGGAAATCCATTTGCAGTAAAGGCATTGATTTGGAATTTTGGTGAAATTTATTTTCAGTTTTTGAATTTTGAAAATCCGTCATGTATTAACGAAGTTGGAACTTCTAGCGATGACGCAGTATCACGCTCTGGAAGGGATGGTAACGCCCCTCGAGAAGTTAATAAAAGGGCTTGCGCAGAAGAGAGGAGGCTCTTTCGTTCTCTGATCATTCTGAGATCTCATTCTCAGAGCATCGAAGTATATTTGTGAAAGTTCTTTTCTTATACATTCATTATAGTGAGACGTCGAAGTGAACAGCAGTGAAAAGAATCGTCTTTATAACGTGTGGCGAGGCCACTATATTAACGAGATCCAAGTCAAACTAGGTGAAGTTGAAACGGACCTTAGAAAGCTTCTACAAGTTTAGCTTCGAATAGTTAGCGGTCACCGATAAGCTAATTGTATTGTGCAGTGCTACATGCAGTTATAGAGAAAAGCTGAACAATTTCGACCGATTAGTTCGAAAGATATTAGCAGTTTTATACGACTGAGAAAAGTGATTATCTCGCCACAAGAGAAGCACTTTCGTATAGCCAGAATCAACGCAACGGCTGACGCTGCGAGTGGAATAGAAAGACTTCAGATTGCTTGGTTACAGAACACTACGGTATAATGGAGCAATTGAATACGGCAGTTGGTTCTTCTAACACTACAACCGAAGAGCAGATGGAAGGCTAAGGCGCTTATTGCAATTGGGACATACTTCAACGGAGTAAGATAGCGACATGGAACTTCGCTAATTGCTATTCCACACAAGCGAACATGCGGTGAATACCATCTACACCCATGTTTCGTAATTAAAGGCTGAATACAATCGAACAGCCATAGAAACAATTTCATACTCTGAATATGAATAATTTCTTCGGAAATTTCTACAAAACTTCATGGCGATTGTCTACTGGAACTTCAGGGAATTTTTCAAGAGAGGTCAGGGGTGTCCTGACTCACAAAGAAGATTATTGCCGGAAGGATGTCTATTCGTCTTCGAGGAGCAGAGCGATTCACGGAGAAGGAAGCAGTTCGATTCTCCGAGGGTGCTATTTCCTATTTCGAGGCTGGAGCTCGGCTTTAACGTGGTGAAATGGATCCATCAGCAGTCTTCTTTGGGGAATTTTCCTCTGGAACGTCAATCGGCAGATAAGGTAGTCGTGAACGTTTATTGTATTTGAGTATATTAATGATGTTTGAGCAACCATTTTTCCCATATTTTTATCCTCATGTATTTTTGCCCTATTTTCTTGTTGAGATTCATATTCTCAGTACACCTTGATGAGTTTTGCATTTTTCGACGATTTATTAAGACATTGTTATGTCATGGGCATAGTTAATAATTTTGAATCAGTTGAGACTGATATTTAGAATTTTCAGTAATTAATATTTTTGTAGTCACGATTTGACTGTAAGTTAATGATTTTTATGGCAGATTTAAATTCAGACAGCGTGTCAGTTTATTAAAGTAATTCTACCCCAGTTTAATTACTTTGACCAATTTTCTGTCATCATCAAGAAGGAAGAACATTTAAATGATTTTAGAGCGTTAAAATCTCTTACGTTGTCGACGATCTTGGAAATACTAGTCGTTATTGGAATTGATTGCAACACAGACATTTATCGTCAGTTATGAATGATCATTGCATTATAGACACTTTTGTGAAAGAGTAACTTTAATAATGAATTATTGAATGCATTAAAGTCAAGTACTTTTGTTAGGAGTTTTTCTCAATTAGAGATTTATAGAACGATGTTTGCATTCCCCAGTCTAATTGGATTCTATTCGACTACTTTGCATTTTAGTCGCACTTTATTTGAAGATAGTATTTTCATACTACATTTCTTTTAAGATGTTAATCTTAAATTTTGATAGACCAGACAGGCGTATATAAGCGTATTCACTATTAAATTTGTTTGTGATTGGCAAGTTTTGACTTCATTTCGGTTCATGAATGAAATCCACGAAGGTTATAGAAAAAAAAAATTGAAACAATTAATGATTATAAAATTTTTTAAGTGGAACTATGAATGTATAATCGCTAGTGCAGCGCGTGTTGAAAGTCGCTGAGGTATAATGCCCTTGAATATGAAGGAAGTTCCCACAGGAATAAATGTTAAAGAATTATTTGTGGAAGTTTTGTAAGTTATGTGGAAGTTTAATACCATATAGATTAATATATGATGATTTTGGGCATATGTTTAATGCAGATTGTGCATTAACTTGTTAGCGAAGGATTTTCCGCTGGAGTAAGATTGTCATAGTTCGTTGAAAATAAATCAAGTGAATTACTGTTATAATTAACACGAGTTTTGAAAGAATTTGAGATAAGATTTTGAATGAAGGTTGCCGTCACAAATCATTATTAAAACCTTTATTAAGCCAGATTGTGACATTAACATGTATAACTAACCTTCATTGGTCGATTATATTAAACACGATTATGAAAAATATCAAACGAATGAACATGTGGTCAATGTATTTATTAAATTAATAATTTAAACAATTTAAATGCTAATATTGTAAATAATTGCTGTAAATATTTTTGAAAATAATATGGAACGAGAGTGATGATAAAGGCGTGCTTATAATATTTTTATTGTCTTTGACAAACATTATAAACAATTTCTAATTGTTATAAATAATTTATGTGATTTTGTTATAAACATTTAAGAGCTAATTATACAATTGGATTGAACTTAACAAATTTAAGAAATTAACATAATAATCCAAAGGATGTGAGCAAAGTACTTGAAAGATTTGCGTAAATATAATGTGAGTTGTCTTGTAGACATTTAAAAGCTTGAGAGAGCAAGCTGGACTCTTACGTAACTTAGCACGTGAGAAGGGAATGCATTTGACCAGTACGCAACAGGTTCGAGGGTAGCTCGCAGCTGGGCCAACACCTGGTTATCAGTGTGAGGTCGTACACACTCCGGCCTTGCGACTATAAATACCATTCTCATGTTTATTAAAAGGAAACCAAATGCTCTATATATGTCACACCCTGATGTCCTTTTCCAATCCAATAGTGTTATGAATATTACGTTATTTGGAGCTCTTGGGAGATAAAATGTTTTATATCATGTTGTATGATAATTTTTGCAAGTCCTACTGAGGACGTAGTCAGATTGACTTGGGCTTCTGATAGCCACGTTTATTTTGTTGTGTTAGTAAAATCATACCCTTTATTAGAAATAAAGCATTATGTACAGTTCAAAGTTCTCGTCTTCGTTCTTGGTTCATTTTTAAATATCATGGTGGAGGTTATTGTGTGAACAGACTTTTAGTGATCCTGTTGTCAACTCAAACCCCGAGATAATTAAGAGGTAAGTAACGGTAAGTATGAACCCCCGTCTATTTTGGTGTGTTCCACAATGATTTCCTGTGAACTTCTGTGCTCTTATCTCGATAGTATCTGTCAGTGCCATTTTCATTGATGTAACTGTGCCGGTGCAATTGATAATTGGCAATCCGATTGAGGGGGCGGATATCTGACAGCCTACTATCCAGGTAAACGGGGACAGTACCATCCCGGCATTTGACCGAAGACGAAGTGGTAAACCACGGAAAAGCAGTTCGAGGATGCCTGAGGTGGGAATCGAAACCCCTCTACTCATTTGGAACACCCCAGGCTGGGTAGACCCCTTTCCAGTCCTCATACCACTTTTCATATTTCGTGGCAGAGCCGAGAATCGATCCCAGGACCTCCAAGGCGGCAGCTAACCATTATGACCGCTACGCGATGGAGGCGACTTCACAATAAATAATTACAATTATAATTTTATATGTGGCCTCCGTAGCGTAGCGGTCAGCATGGTTAGCAGCCACCCCGGAGGTCCTGGGTTCGATTCCCGGCTCTGCCACGAAATTTGAAAAGTGGTATGAGGACTGGAACGGGGTCTACGCAGCCACGGGTGTTTCAAATGAGTAGAGGGGGTTCGATTCCGACCTCAGCCATCCTCGAAGTGGTTTTCCGTGGTTTCCCACTTCAACTTCAGGCAAATGCCGGGATGATACTGCCCCCGTAAATTGAATTATATTGAGACCACGGTGGCTGTATTGGCAAATATGAATAAAGTTGTGGCCGTCATAATTGTGACGTGGATATTCATGACGTAGGCACGGATGACGCATACTTCATGCAAGCGGGCTGCTTGAACTGAGATTCTTGGTGACGTCAGGATTTGTTCGAGAAAGATCTGAGATTTACGACGCAGTCGCAGGGAAACGAGGAATTGTGCTGAGGAAGGAGTTACGCTATTGGAGGAGAGACTCGAACCAATGAATGATAGTTTGGAGGGAGACGGAGATTACTGAAACTACGATATTTAATTACTTTTGGAATGCAGAATTGTGGAAATCTATTTTCAGTTATGGCATTGATTTGGAATTTAGAGGAAATTAATTTTGAATTTTTTGAAATTTGAAAATCCGTCAAGTATTGCCAAAGTTAGAACTTCTAGCTAGAACGGAGGAACAAGCTATGGAAGGGATGGATACGCCCCTTAAGAAGTTGATAAAAGGTCTTGCACAGCAGAGAGGAGCTCTCATATTGATCATATTTCTGGTGTCTCATAGTCGTTTTCGAGTGATTACAGTGAAGCAAGTCGTCTTTAGCGTGCGTGGTAAAGCCCACCGCATCGAACGAGCACGGAGCAGTGCAGCAGTACCATTTTACGGTGATTGAAACTAGGCGAAGTTGAAACGCACACATTAACGAGTCTACAAGATTATACACCAACAGTTAGCTATTGCCTATAAGCTAATTCTATTGTGCAGTACAGTATTAAAGTGTGTAGTAAAGTTGAACATTTTTACGATTATATTTTGGAAGATATTGGCATTTTAAGACGGCAGACAAAAGTGATTTTCTCGCCACCCGAGAAGCACTTTTATAACACCACATTCTACGCTACGGCTGACACGTGTATTGTAACCGTGATACTACATATTGCATTTGGTGATATAACGCTACATTCTACAATGCATCAATATAATATGGCAGTTCTTTCAACTATTATAACGGAAATGGAGATGGAAGGCTAAGGACTTTAATGCAATTGGGACATATATCAATGGAGTGAAATAGCAGCATGGAACTTCGCTAATCGTCTTTCCACAAAAGCGAGCATGTAGTGAACATCCAACTACACTCATGCATCGTGGTCCAACGCTGAATTATATCAAATGGCAGTGGGAATATTTTCATTCTCCACAACTATGAATATTTCTACGGAAATAACTGCAAATAAACTTCATGACGAATTTCTACCAGAACTTCAGGGAACCATCAAGAGAGGCCAGGGTGGACCCGGCTCACAAAGAAGAGTTTTGCCAGAAGGATGTCTATCGTCTACACGGAGCAGTGCAATTTCCGGAGGAGGAAGCAGTTCGATTCTCCGGGGGCGCTGGTTCCAGGTGCGAGGTCGGAGCACATCTTTACGCTGTTAAAATGGAACCATCAGCAGTCTTCTTTGGAAATTTTCCTCTAGAAATTCAATCAACAGATAAGGTAGTCGTGAACGTTTCTTGTTTATTTGAGCCATTTAGCGATATCTGAGCAACAATTTTTCTCATATTTTCTGTCCCATATATATTTTGCCCCATATTCTTGCTTGATATTTCTGTACTCCGTACACTTTGATGATTTATGCCTTTTTCTACGATTTATTAAGACATTGTTATGTCATTGGCATAGTTAAATAATTTTGGATCAGTTGAGACTGATAATTTATATTCTTTCAGTAATTTGCTTATTTTTGTAGTCACGATTTGACTGTAAAGTTAACGATTTTCTATGGCAGATTTGAATTCACACAGCGTGTCATTTTATTAAAGTAATTCTTTTCAGTAAATTACTTTGACCAATTTTCTGTCATCCTCAGGAAAGAAGAATAATTAAAAGATTTTAGAGCGTTAAAATCTATTACTGTATCGACGATCTTGGAAATACTAGTCGTTTTATGAACATGATTGCAACATAGACATTTATCGTCAGTTATGAAATACCATTGCATTATAGACAATTTTATGAAATAGGAACTTTGATTACGAATTATTGAATACACTATAGTAATGAACATTTGATAGGAGTTTTTCTCAATTCTAGATTGGAACAATAATGTTTGCATTCCACAGTCTAATTGGATTCTATTCGACTAATATGCAGTTTAGATGAACTTCGATTAAAGATAGTATTTTTATACTGCGATACTTTGAAGATATAAATCTCAATTTTGATGGACCAGGGAGGCGTGTCTAATCGTTTTTGCTATTAAATTTATTTGTGATTGGCAAATTTTTACTTCATATCGATTCAGGAATGAAACCCACGAAGGTTGAATATAGTAACAGTTTTGAAACAATTAATGAATATAAGAATTTTTAAGGAGGAACTATGGATGTATAATCGTTAGTTCAGTGGACGTGTAAATGTCGCTGATGAATAATGCCCTTGAATAAATGAAGGAGGTTCCCACAGTATTATTAATGAAGTTAATGAATTTATAAGTGGAGGTTTTTTGTATGTATTGTGGAAGATTTTTATGCCATATATAGTGAGATATATGATGAATTCTGGGCCTATTTTTGTGCAATTTTGTGCATTTGGAGCGAAGTATTTTTCCGCTGAGTTTATTGTCCAGGTCCGTTGAAAATTAATCATGTGAAGTTACTGTTATAATTACCAAGAGTGCTTAATTAATTTGAGATAACAATTTTGAATGGAGGTTACCGTCACAAATAATAATAATAATTATTAAACCTTATTAAACCTAAATATAACACTTAAATATAACTAACCTTCATTGGTCGATTATATCTCCACGATTTATGTAATTATCAACCGGATAGACGTGTGGTTTAATGTATTTCTAAACAAATAATATCAACATTGTAAATAATTATGTATAAATCTTTAATAATATTTGGAACGAAAGAAATTAATAGAGGCGTGTATATAAATTTTTGAATTGTCGTTTGACAATATTATAAACAATTTCTAATTGTTATAAATAATTATGAGCAGTTTGTTATAAACATTAATTGTTTTATTATTATACTCTAAACAACGCTAATTATACATATGGATTATATGAATAAACAAGTTTTGGGATTATTAGAATAATCCAGTGACATGTGGATGGAGCATTTAAAAGATTTGCGTGATAATATTTGAGTTGAGTTGAGGACATTGAAAGTGTTTTGAAAAGGAGCTAGGCTCTGATGTAACTAGCATATGCTAACGCTGGCTGGACAGGTGAGTCCATTTGACGATGTAGGCATGCGACATGATGCAGGGTGGATCGCAGCTGGCCAGACAACTGGTTGTTAGAGGCCAAGGTCGCCTACATAGCAGCCTTGCGGTTATAAATAAAAGTGTGATGTCTATTAAAAGGAAAACAATTGCTATATGTCTCGTCCCAACTCCCTTATCCATTCCAAGTGTATTATGATTATTTCGTTATGTTAAGCTAGTGAAAGCTAAGATTTTGTATGTAACGTCTACAAGTCCTACAGGAGGACATGATTACGTTGACAATGGCTTCTGATTGCCACGTTTATTTTGTTGAAATTTTGTTAAGATCATTCCCTTTATGTGAAATAAATTATTGTACAGTTTAAAGTTTCTTGTCTTCGTTTTGGTTCATTTTAAATATCATGGTGGAGGTTATTGTGTGGGCATACTTTAAGTGATCCAGTTGACAACCCAGACCCGAGATTAATTTGAAGAGGTAAGTAAAGGTAAGTATGAACCCCCGTATATTTTGGTGTGTTCCACAATAATTTCTTGTTAACTACTGTGCTCTAATCTCGGTAGTATCTGTCAGTGCCATTTTCATTGATGTAGCTGAGCCGGTGCGTTTGATTATTGGCAATCCGATTGAGGGGGCGGATATCTGACAGCCTACTATCCGGATTATCGGGGACAGTAGGATTGGCGACCCTAAAACGTGGGGCTCGATTGACAACACTGGATTACCAGGTTGAACGCCAGTAGAATTGATACGTTCGACTGAAAAACATTGGATTACGAAGTTATTGCAGTAGAATTGGCACCGTAATTTTGTGGAGTGTTCGAATAACATTGGATTACCAAGTTATCGATGTCAATGGGATTGTGAAGACTCAAATAAAGAGGTTGATTCTTTGTTAGATGTCCTGGCCAATTGTAGAATTTGAGAGTGTAATTATATAGGGATTAAATGTTGTGTTGTATTAGGAAAATTACACTCAGAAAAGATCAGATCTTATACAACTTGAGAGAGGTTAAATTGGCTGGAAACTTAGAAAAATCGCCTATGATCTGGAGTCTTATTTTATTTGACCGGCTTATGACATGTATAGTCATATTAAAGATAAATTTAAATTATTTGGATTGTAAATGTAAATTATTTGTGTTAGGATATTTTAAAATGAACCAAAGAAATTTGAACATGTGCTTGTGTTTGTTTCAACATGAAGTGTCTACGAAGGTTAATTATAAGGTAATTATAAGTTAGATTTAAGACAGAAAATTGCTAAAATTTATATATGGTGAAAAATGTTGCTCAGATGTTGTTATTTTGCTCTGTTTGATGTATGTCCCTAAAGCAGTCTATTCTTGAAATAATATTGAAATGGCAGATGAGAGTATGAGGATGATGTTAGAGGAGTTGAAAGCTAGCATGAATGAAAGTGCGAGGGAGATGGAAGCTAGGAATGCTAGTCGAATGAAGCAGATGATGGAGGAGAATGCTAGTAATATGTCTGCTAATTTGAAAGTTAGCATGGATGAAAGCATGAAGGAGATGGAAGCTAGGAATACTAGTCGAATGGAGGAGAATATGAAGGTTCTTCAGACCAGTTCTGCAAACTTAGAAAATGATATGTCGCGTTTACAGATCAATACCCAGGGAATCGAGAATGCTGTAACTGACATGCGCACAGACGTGTCCAATGTCCATAAAGATTTATCCAATGTGCATAAAGATGTTTCAGAGGTTAAGACTGATGTTTCTAAAGTACAGAAAGATCTTACTATGTTGAATCTTGATGTTGCTAATGTCCGGGGTGATATTTCATGTGCTAGAGCAGAGGTAATTGTTGTTAGGGATGATGATGCTACTGTACAAGATAAAGTAGAAGAGGTTCAAAGAGAGATTAAAAATGTCAGAACCGATGTGTCAAATGTTCAAGTAGACATTAATAATATTCATTCTGATGTAAATGAGATGCAAAGCGATATCACTAAGATACAAGTAGAAGTTAACACCGTTTTTGTAGATATTGCTAAAGTTCAAACTGATGTTAATAAAGTCAGAGAAGAAATTGAAACTTCAAAAACACTTTGTACTCGTAACATTAGTGCTTTAACAACTAGTTTGGTTGACGAGTCTGTTAGGACAACAGCTTCTTTAGCTGGTTTAAAGTATGATGTAGAGGTCATGAGAACCCAAGTCCTAGACCATAATCGTTTACTTAAGGAAGACATTGAAGTAGGTATTGCGGAAATGTTAACTGCAAATGTAACGGTTTGGAAAGATGAATGGAACAGGTCAAGTGGGGAACATGTCACTCAGATTCAGGAGCGAATTGAAAGAAAACTTGCCAGTACACAAGTAGATATCAATAATGAAGTAGTGCAAATTAGAAAAGATTTGAGTTTAAGGATGGATTCGCTATCCGAAAAGCAGGTAGAGGATAGAACGCAAATAGGTCAGGACGTGCAAGCATTAAAGGAACAAATTCATAAGGTTGTCTCTGATGTCAATGAAACTACGAGCAAACTTCAGAATTTGAAACTAGGAGAAGCTAGCATGATGGAAACCTATAAAGAAGAGTTAATTAGGAAAGTCATTACGGAAATCACGGATAAGGATCCAGAAGGATTGACTGGTGAAGATGATAGGAATTACGTCAGAAGATGTAACCTCGATACAGAAGAGAGAGATATTAGTCCTGAGGAACGTATATCCAGATTTCGAGAAGAAGATGAGGATAGGAATATTGAACCTGAATGGAAATATCGTGATAGTGGGAAGAATTACATGGATTCATATCCGAGAAATGTGACAGTCATCCGAAACTTCGAGGACAAACCTCAAAAATTCAGTAACACTGATAGTCTAACACCGATAGAATATATCAGGAACCTGAAAGACTATTTCATTGAAGCTCACGTTCCCAGAGAAAGAGAGATGAGGATAGTAGAAAGATTTCTAGCTGGAGGACCCCTTGAATGGTTCAGAGCATTTCGCTACACTTTCAGTAATTTCGACGAATTTGCAGAGGCACTGATAAAATGATTCTGGTCCATAGAAGCACAGAATTCATTAAGAGCTGAGGTATACTCAAGGAAGTATTCAGGTACTCTTCCAACACGGTACGCTGATTTCTTCACGAGCCAGTTATCACGCTTGAGATTTTTGCAACCCCCATTGTCGACAGAGCAGTTGATAGATGCGATTTCTCGCATGCTGCCTGTGGAGGTGAGAAGACATCATATCGTCAAACATCAGGGATTTGACCAGCATGGACGAGCTATTGAGAAGGCTTGACTACACGAGTCCGATGCCAAATGTGGTACAAAAAGGTCAGAGGCACGAATTCAAAGACATTAATACAGTCTATATGGATCAAGTTCAGCAAACTGACAAGCCCAATGAAGAGAAAACTGAAAATGTAGGTCCTCACAGGAATAATCATTTTCGCAACAGATCACAAAGTTACCGCCCATATCAGCAGAGACGAGGCTGGAACAACAATAGAGGGAATTATAATAACGGAAGAGGTAGATACTACAATAACCAGGGTTACAATAGAAACTACAGCAGAAATTACCAGAATAGAAATCAGAATTCTCAAGGTCAGGTTATGACACCCGACAAATATCAAGAAAGAGAGAAAGAAAGTCAGCAGTATCTGAAGGAATTACGAGAGAAGGAAGCTGAAAACCAAAAGAAAAGACAGGATGTAGTGATCGATCCTGGTCCTTCTACAAGCCAGCAAAACTTCGAGATTGGTAACACAAAAAAAGCCGATTTCTCAACGACAGTGAGAAACTATGAATACATTGCCACACCACACCTGATTACCATTAATGAAATTTATGAAGTAACTGATGAGGATTTATTAGAAGAGAGGGGAATCGTCAAAGAGGGAAGACCATGTGCCTTACCTATTATTTCTGTACTGATAGATGGCCAACAGTACAAAGCTCTTATGGATACCGGCGCAATTATTTCTATCATTTCTGATGAATGCTATCAAAGTCTGTTAAAAGGAGAAAACATGACAGTTTTACCTGTTTCTACCGTCAAAGTGAGAGGAATTTTCCAAGACAAGGCAGTGAAATGCAAGATCCAAGTGTTGTTGAACTTTGAAATTAATGGAAGGAATTATGAACAGATCTTTATTGTGGTGAACAAGATCCATTTCGATATTGTGCTAGGAATCGATTTCATATCGAAGGTTGGAGCCATTATTGACATGAAGAATAGGAGTATTAGCTTTAATGATGGGTACATGATCACAGAAGAGATCGAAGAACAGGACGTGAAAAACAGTCTGGAGATAGACCTTAGGGAAGAGATTTTAAATACCATTATCAACGAAGTGGAGAATCTAACAGAAATACCCAGTAGAAAAACTGAAGGATTTGAAGAAATTCAGGGGGAATTTGAGGATTTGATAAAGGAATTCCAAGATATTTTTGATGAAAAGCCTGGATTAATTAAAGACTATAAGTACAAGATAAGGCTGACCGATGAAACCCCTTACCAAAAGAGAATATACCCCATACCTGAGAAATACTACCAAGAAGTACGAGGGTTGATCAGAAAAATGGAGGTAGACGGGATTATTAAAAAACAGGCGTCGTCTTACATAAACCCCATCACTGTAGTCAAGAAAAGTAATGGTCCTGATACGTCTTTGTCTCGATGCTCGGACCATCAACTTGAAGATTCTTCCAGAAAATGACCGACCTCCTAAGATTAGAGATCTGCTTCGAAAGTTCAAAGGGAGAGCATGTTTCAGTGTTCTTGACTTGACATCTTCGTTTTACCAAGTTCAACTGGAAGAAGAAAGTATGCAGTACACTGGATCCTTATTTGATCAGACGTCATGGGTCTTTGTGAGAATGCCTTTTGGAATGGTCAACAGTTGACCAGCACTTATTCGAGCACTTGATAGCAAGCTCACTGACGAAGTAAAGGAAAATGTAATCTGCTACATTGACGATTTAATTGTATCTTCACACAACGCCGCAGAACATTTAGTGCATTTGAGAAAGTTGTTTGAAAATCTAAGGGAGGCCAATATCAAGGTCAATTTTGGAAAATGTCAATTCTTGAAGAAGGAGATCAACTACTTGGGGCATACGATTGATAAAGATGGATATCATCCAAACATGCAGAAAGTAGATGCGATCACAAGGTTCCCAAAGCCAACTAAGGTGAAACAAGTCAGAGAATTTGTAGGCGCATGCCAATTCATCAGCAGTCACTGTCCGAGATACTCTGAAATTATGGCTCCTCTGTATGACTTACTCAAGAAGAACAATAGATGGAAATGGAGTACCGCAGCAGACGAGGCCTTTGAGAAAGCAAAAGAGATGCTCAGAAACAACGTTAAACTGGAGTACCCAGACTTTGAGAAGATGTTCTATATTGAGTCTGATGCATCAAGAATAGGCATTAGTGCAGTCTTATACCAAAAAGACGAGGCAGGCAACAAGCACTACATTGCGTTCACTAGTCGGAAATTGAAGAAGCACGAGGAAAACTACTTTACGACAGAACTTGAAGCGTTAGCTTTTGTAACAGCTTTGCAAGCGTGGAAAAAAATGCTGCTGGGACACAAGGTTATCATTATTACAGATCACAAAGCACTTCAGTTTATGCTGCAAACTGACATGTCTAGTGATAGATTGACACGTTGGGCTTTGTTCACCCAACAGTTTAACGCCACTATCGTCCATCAGCCTGGGAAAGACAACTTACTGGCTGATGCTTTATCACGTAACCCTATCAAAAATGTGCAGATACACCATGTACAATTGGAGCAGCAAGATCAAGAGACCATTAGGAGGTTAGCCCGAATCGGTGTGTCACAGAAGAGACACGCTCCAATTAGGAAAATGTACAGGTTCCTCAAGGGTTACGTGGACAATACTGATGTTGACTATGCAGCTACACAGAGAGATTCACGACACTTTGTCTTGAGTGGAGACATCGTATATAAGTATGCTGACTCTGCGCATACAAAGCTCCGAATAGTCGTGCCACCTAAACTTGTTGTCAATTTAGTGTGGGTAGCTCATCACGCAACTGGACATCCCGGTTTAGATAAGACTCTTGATACTCTTAAAGAGAGGTTTATTTGGACTAACATGCGTTCCAGCATTGCTAATGTCATTCGTTCATGTGATAAGTGTCAAAGAGCAAAGTATGCTTCCGCTCTATTAAAAGGAAAACCTAAGGCTATGATTCCCTCTAAACCAAACGAACTCATGGCGACGGACATATTTGGCCCCTGTCCGAAGGGATATCAGGGTAATCAGTTCCTGTTGGTTACCGTGGATGTCTTCTCGAAATTTGTAACAGTGAGTCCCATGCAAAAAGCTAACACGAGGAACGTTGTAAGCAGAATGGAACATGCTGTATTTCCAAAAGCTGGTAAACCAGAATATCTACTATCGGATCATGGAGCTCAGTTTACATCCTTAGAATTTACTGCAGATATGGAAAGGCTTGGTATTAAGCACATATTTTCAAGCGTGCGCTATCCAGAATCGAATTCTTCAGAAAGATATATGGCTGAATTTTCGAAATTTTGTCGGATTTTCTGTCCGAATGATCATTCTGGTTGGGTGAGATTTGTACCCCTTATTGAGGAATGTCTAAATTCTACAGTGCAGGAGAGCACAGGAGAGATGCCAATGAGACTTCATCTAGGAAGAAACCCAGAAAGGCCGTGGGACAATCTTTTTAACCACATTCCTAGAGATCCCGACCTAGGAAGGCAGCAGAGAATTGACAGAGCGAAGGAACAACTCCAGAAAGCAGCAGAAAAACGATTGAAAAGAGTAGCGAGAAAACGTTTTGGTGCTCCCTTAGATATTGGAAATCTGGTATTATTACGCAGACCTGTCAAGGCTGATGTGAGTAAGAAAATCTATCCCAAGTTTGGAATTGTGTTTATGGGTCCGTTCAGAATTACGAATGCTTATGGAAACAACTGTTATGAACTCTACGATGATGAGAATAATGTCGTTTATGGCAAGTTCAATGCTGGAAACTTGGAGAAATATTATCCAAGAGTAAGCCAATAATAATTCAATTTCGTGTTCAAGTGAATTCTGATACTTATAACACAGAGTTTAAAAACAATTTGCAACTGTTTTTAAAACGTGGTGAAGGGAGAATGCCCCCGTAAATTGAATTATATTGAGACCACGGTGGCTGTATTGGCAAATATGAATAAAGTTGTGGCCGTCATAATTGTGACGTGGATATTCATGACGTAGGCACGGATGACGCATACTTCATGCAAGTAGGCTGCTTGAACTGAGATTCTTGGTGACGTCAGGATTTGTTCGAGAAAGATCTGAGATTTACGACGCAGTCGCAGGGAAACGAGGAATTGTGCTGAGGAAGAAGTTACGCTATTGGAGGAGAGACTCGAACCAATGAATGATAGTTTGGAGGGAGACAGAGATTACTGAAACTACGATATTTAATTACTTTTGGAATGCAGAATTGTGGAAATCTATTTTCAGTTATGGCATTGATTTGGAATTTAGAAGAAATTAATTTTGAGTTTTTGAAATTTGAAAATCCGTCAAGTATTTTCCAAAGTTAGAACTTCTAGCTATGACGGAGGAACAAGCTATGGAAGGGATGCATACGCCCCTTAAGAAGTTGATAAAAGGTCTTGCACAGCAGAGAGGAGCTCTCATATTGATCATATTTCTGGTGTCTCATAGTCGTTTTCGAGTGATTACAGTGAAGCAAGTCGTCTTTAGCGTGCGTGGTAAAGCCCACCGCATCGAACGAGCACGGAGCAGTGCAGCAGTACCATTTTACGGTGATTGAAACTAGGCGAAGTTGAAACGCACACATTAACGAGTCTACAAGATTATACACCAACAGTTAGCTATTGCCTATAAGCTAATTCTATTGTGCAGTACAGTATTAAAGTGTGTAGTAAAGTTAAACATTTTTACGATTATAATTTGGAAGATATTGGCATTTTAAGACGGCAGACAAAAGTGATTTTCTCGCCACCCGAGAAGCACTTTTATAACACCACATTTTACGCTACGGCTGACACGTGTATTGTAACCGTGATACTACATATTGCATTTGGTGATATAACGCTACATTCTACAATGCAACAATATAATATGGCAGTTCTTTCAACTATTATAACGGAAATGGAGATGGAAGGCTAAGGACTTTAATGCAATTGGGACATATATCAATGGAGTGAAATAGCAGCATGGAACTACGCTAATCGTCTCTCCACAAAAGCGAGCATGTAGTGAACATCCAACTACACTCATGCATCGTGGTCCAACGCTGAATTATATCAAATGGCAGTGGGAATATTTTCATACTCCACAACTATGAATATTTCTACGGAAATAACTGCAAATAAACTTCATGACGAATTTCTACCAGAACTTCAGGGAACTATCAAGAGAGGCCAGGGTGGACCCGGCTCACAAAGAAGAGTTTTGCCAGAAGGATGTCTATCGTCTACACGGAGCAGTGCAATTTCCGGAGGAGGAAGCAGTTCGATTCTCCGAGGGCGCTGGTTCCAGGTGCGAGGTCGGAGCACATCTTTACGCTGGTAAAATGGAACCATCAGCAGTCTTCTTTGGAAATTTTCCTCCAGAACTTCAATCAACAGATAAGGTAGTCGTGAACGTTTCTTGTTTATTTGAGCCATTTAGCGATATCTGAGCAACCATTGTTCCCATATTTTCTGTCCCATATATATTTTGCCCCATATTCTTGCTTGATATTTCTGTACTCCGTACACTTTGATGATTTATGCCTTTTTCTACGATTTATTAAGACATTGTTATGTCATTGGCATAGTTAAATAATTTTGGATCAGTTGAGACTGATAATTTATATTCTTTCAGTAATTTGCTTATTTTTGTAGTCACGATTTGACTGTAAAGTTAACGATTTTCTATGGCAGATTTGAATTCAGACAGCGTGTCATTTTATTAAAGTAATTCTTTTCAGTAAATTACTTTGACCAATTTTCTGTCATCCTCAAGAAAGAAGAATAATTAAAAGATTTTAGAGCGTTAAAATCTATTACTGTATCGACGATCTTGGAAATACTAGTCGTTTTATGAACATGATTGCAACATAGACATTTATCGTCAGTTATGAAATACCATTGCATTATAGACAATTTTATGAAATAGGAACTTTGATTACGAATTATTGAATACACTATAGTAATGAACATTTGATAGGAGTTTTTCTCAATTCTAGATTGGAACAATAATGTTTGCATTCCACAGTCTAATAGGATTCTATTCGACTATTATGCAGTTTAGATGAACTTATATTAAAGATAGTATTTTTATACTGCGATACTTTGAAGATATTAATCTCAATTTTGATATACCAGGGAGGCGTGTCTAATCGTTTTTGCTATTAAATTTATTTGTGATTGGCAAATTTTTACTTCATATCGATTCAGGAATGAAACCCACGAAGGTTAAATATAGTAACAGTTTTGAAACAATTAATGAATATAAGAATTTTTGAAGTGGAACTATGGATGTATAATCGTTAGTTCAGTGGACGTGTAAAAGTCGCTGATGAATAATGCCCTTGAATTAATGAAGGAGGTTCCCACAGTATTATTAATGAAGTTAATGAATTTATAAGTGGAGGTTTTTTGTATGTATTGTGGAAGATTTTTATGCCATATATAGTGAGATATATGATGAATTCTGGGCCTATTTTTGTGCAATTTTGTGCATTTGGAGCGACGTATTTTTCCGCTGAGTTTATTGTCCGGGTCCTTTGAAAATTAATCATGTGAAGTTACTGTTATAATTAACAAGAGTGCTTAATTAATTTGAGATAACGATTTTGAATGGAGGTTACCGTCACAAATAATAATAATATTTATTAAACCTTATTAAACCTAAATATAACACTTAAATATAACTAACCTTCATTGGTCGATTATATCTCGAGGATTTATGTAATTATCAACCGGATAGACGTGTGGTTTAATGTATTTCTAAACAAATAATATCAACATTGTAAATAATTATGTATAAATCTTTAATAATATTTGGAACGAAAGAAATTAATAGAGGCGTGTATATAAATTTTTGAATTGTCGTTTGACAATATTACAAACAATTTCTAATTGTTATATATAATTATGAGCAGTTTGTTATAAACATTAAGTGTTTTATTATTATACTCTAAACAACGCTAATTATACATTTGGATTATATGAATAAACAAGTTTTGGGATTATTAGAATAATCCAGTGACATGTGGATGGAGCATTTAAAAGATTTGCGTGATAATATTTGAGTTGAGTTGAGGACATTGAAAGTGTTTTGAAAAGGAGCTAGGCTCTGATGTAACTAGCATATGCTAACGCTGGCTGGACAGGTGAGTCCATTTGACGATGTAGGCATGCGACATGATGCAGGGTGGATCGCAGCTGGCCAGACAACTGGTTGTTAGAGGCCAAGGTCGCCTACATAGCAGCCTTGCGGTTATAAATAAAAGTGTGATGTCTATTAAAAGGAAAACAATTGCTATATGTCTCGTCCCAACTCCCTTATCCATTCCAAGTGTATTATGATTATTTCGTTATGTTAAGCTAGTGAAAGCTAAGATTTTGTATGTAACGTCTACAAGTCCTACAGGAGGACATGATTACGTTGACAATGGCTTCTGATTGCCACGTTTATTTTGTTGAAATTTTGTTAAGATCATTCCCTTTATGTGAAATAAATTATTGTACAGTTTAAAGTTTCTTGTCTTCGTTTTGGTTCATTTTAAATATCATGGTGGAGGTTATTGTGTGGGCATACTTTAAGTGATCCAGTTGGCAACCCATACCCGAGATTAATTTGAATAGGTAAGTAAAGGTAGGTATGAACCCCCGTATATTTTGGTGTGTTCCACAATAATTTTCTTGTTAACTGCTGTGCTCTAATCTCGGTAGTATCTGTCAGTGCCATTTTCATTGATGTAGCTGTGCCGGTGCGATTGATTATTGGCAATCCGATTGAGGGGGCGGATATCTGACAGCCTACTATCCGGATTTACGGGGACAGTAGGATTGGCAACCCTAAAACGTGGGGCACGATCAGCTCGATTGGCACGATCGACTGAATAACATAGGATTACCAAGTTATTGCAGTAAAATTGGCACCGCAATTTTGTGGAGTGCTCGAATAACATTGGATTACCAAGTTATCGATGTCAATGGGATTGTGAAGACTCAAATAAAGAGGTTGATTCTTTGTTAGATGTCTTGGCCAATTGTAGAATTTGAGAGTGTGATTATATAGGGATTAAATGTTGTGTTGTATTAGGAAAATTACACTCAGAAAAGATCAGATCTTATACAACTTGAGAGAGGTTAAATAGGCTGGAAACTTAGAAAAATCGCCTATGATCTGGAGTCTTATTTTATTTGACCGGCTTATGACATGTATAGTCATATTAAAGATAAAATTAAATTATTTGGATTGTAAATGTAAATTATTTGTGTTAGGATATTTTAAAATGAACCAAAGAAATTTGAACATGTGCTTGAGTTTATTTCAACATGAAGTGTCTACGAAAGTTAATTATAAGCTAATTATAAGTTAGATTTAAGACAGAAAATTGCTCAAACTTATAGATGGTGAAAAATGTTGCTCAGATGTTGTTATTTTGCTCTGTTTGATGTATGTCCCTAAAGCAGTCTATTTTTGTAATAATATTGAAATGGCAGATGAGAGTATAAGAAAGATGTTAGAGGAGATGGAAGTTAGGAGTGCTAGTAGAATGAAGCAGATGATGGAGGAGAATTCTAGTAACATGTCTGTTAGGCTGGATGAAAGCATGAAGGAGATGGAAGCTAGGAATACTAGTCGAATGGAGGAGAATGCTAGTAATTTGTCTGCTAATTTGTCCATTAGGCTGGATGAAAGTTTGAAAGTTCTTCAGACCAGTTCTGCAAACTTAGAAAATGATATGTCGCGTCTACAGATCAGTACCTAGGGAATCGAGAATGCTGTAACTGACATGCGCACAGATGTGTCCAATGTGCATAAAGATGTTTCAGAGGTTAAAACTGATGTTTCTAAGGTACAGAAAGATCTTACTATGTTGAATCTTGATATTGCTAATCTCCGGGGTGATATTTCATGTGCTAGAGCTGAAGTAATTGTTGTTAGGAACGATGTTGCTACTGTACAAGATAAGGTTGAAGAGGTTCAAAGAGAGATTATAAATGTTCGAACCGATGTGTCAAATGTTCAAGTAGACATTAAAAACATTCATTCCGATGTAAATGAGATGCAAAGCGATATAACTAAGATACAAGTAGAAGTTAACACTGTTTTTGTAGACATTGCTATAGTTCAAACTGATGTTAATAAAGTCAGAGAAGAAATTGAAACTTCAAAAACACTTTGTACTCGTAACATTAGTGCATTAACAACTAGGTTGGTTGACGAGTCTGTTAGGACAACAGCTTCTTTAGCAGGTTTAAAGTATGATGTAGAGGTCATGAGAACCCAAGTATTAGATCATAATCGTTTACTTAAGGAAGACATTGAAGTAGATATTGCGGAAATGTTAACTGCAAATGTAACGGTGTGGAAAGATGAATGGAATAGGTCAAGTGGGGAACATGTCACTCAGATTCAGGAAGGAATTGAAAGAAAACTTGCCAGTACACAAGTAGACATTAATAATGAAGTAGTTCAAATTAGGAAAGATTTGAGTATAAGGATGGACTCGCTATCCGAAAAGCAGGTAGAGGATAGAACGCAAATAGGTCAGGACGTGGAAGCATTAAAATCCGCGTTAGAGGAACAAATTCATAAGGTTGTCCCTGATGTTAATGAAACCACGAGCAAACTTCAGAATTTGAAACTAGGAGAAGCCAGCATGATGGAAACCTATAAAGAAGAGTTGATTAGGAAAGTCATCACGGAAATCATGGATAAGGATCCAGAAGGCTTGACTGGTGAAGATGATAGGAATTACGTGAGAAGATGTAACCTCGCTACTGAAGAGAGAGATATTAGTCCTGAGGAACGTATATTCAGATTCCGGGAAGAAGAAGAGGATAGGAATATCGAACCTGAATGGAAATATCGTGATAGTGGGAAGAATTACATGAATTTATATCCAAGAAATGTGACAGTCATCCGAAACATTGAGGACAAGCCTCAGAAATTTAGTAATACAGATAGTCTAACACCGATAGAGTATATCAGAAACCTGAAAGACTATTTTATTGAAGCCCAGATTCCTAGAGAAAGAGAGATGAGAATCGTAGAAAGATTTCTAGCTGGAGGACCCCTTGAATGGTTCAGAGCATTTCGGTACACTTTTAGTAATTTCGATGAATTTGCAGAGGCACTGATAAAACGATTCTGGTCAATAGAAGCACAAAATTCATTAATAGCTGAGGTATACTCGAGGAAGTATTCGGGTACTCTTCCAACACGGTACGCTGATTTCTTCACGAGCCAGTTATCGCGCTTGAGATTCTTACAACCCCCATTGTCGACAGAGCAGTTGATAGATGCTATTTCACGTATGCTGCCTGTGGAGGTGAGAAGGCTTATCATATCGTCAAATATCAGGGATTTGACCAGTATGGACGAACTATTGAGAAGGCTTGACTACACGAGTCCAATGCCAAATTTAGTTCAAAAAGGTCAGAGGCACGAATTCAAAGACATTAATACAGTCTACATGGATCAAGGTCAGCAAACTGATACGCCTGCTGAAGAGAAAACTGAAAATTTAGGTCCTCACAGGAACAATTATTTTCGCAACAACAGATCACAAGGTTACCGTCCATATCAGCAAACACGAGGCTGAAATAACAATAGAGGGAACTATAATAACGGAAGAGGTAGATATTATAATAACAATGGGTACAATAGGAACTACAACAGAAATAACCAGTACCAGAATCGGAATCAGAATTCTCAAGGTCAGGTTATGACACCGGACAAGTATCAAGAGAGAGAGAAGGAAAGTCAGCAGTATTTGAAGGAATTACGAGAGAAGGAAGCTGAAAACCAGAAGAAAAGACAGGATTTAGTGATCGATCCTGGTCCTTCTACAAGCCAGCAGAATTTGGAAAACATGAATACAGGACAGATGAGAAAGTAGAGAGGAGAGAATGCATTAGCCACACACAACCCAGAGAAGAAGAGACTTATGATTAAGGAACATAGAGGAAATATCATACAAGAGTAGAATTATAATTCAATTTCGTGTTCAAGTGAATTCAAATATTTATAACAGAGTTTAAAAACAATTTGCAACTGTTTTTAAAACGTGGTGAAGGGAGAATGCCCCCGTAAATTGAATTATACTGAGACCACGGTGGCTGTATTGGCATATGTGAATAAAGTTATGGCCGTCATAGTTGTGACGTGTATATTCATGACGTAGGCACGGATGACGCAGACTTCATGCAAGTAGGCTGGTTGAGCTGAGATTCTTGGTGACGTCATGATTTTGTTCAAGAAGGATCTGAGATTTACGACGCAGTCGCAGGGAAACAAGGAATTGTGCTGAGGAAGAAGTTACGCTATTGGAGGAGAGGCTCGAACCAATGAATGATAGCTTGGAGGGAGACGGAGATTACTGAAACTACCATATTTAATTACTTTTGGCATGCAGAATTGTGGAAATCTATTTTCAGTTATGGCATTGATTTGGAATTTTGAAGAAATTAATTATGAGTTTTTGAAATTTGAAAATCCGTCAAGTATAGCCAAAGTTAGAACTTCTAGCAATGACGGAGGAACAAGCTATGGTAGGGATGGATACGCCCCTTAAGAAGTTGATAAAAGGCCTTGCACAGCAGAGAGGAAGTGCTCATGTCTCATGTCTCAGGGCTCATGGCTCATTTTTTTTATTCTCATATTGTCAGACTTCGAGTTATTCAGTGAAGCAAGTCGTCATTAGCACGTGTGGCAGAGCCCACAGCATCGAACAAGCATTGAGCGTGCAGCAGTACAATTTTACGGTTACTAAAACTAGGCGAAGTTGGAGCGCACACATAAACGAGTCTACAAGATTATCTATCAAAAGTTAGCTACTGCATTTATGCTAATTCAATTGTGCATTACAATATTGAGGCGTGTACGAAAGTTGAACATTTTCACTATTATACTTTGGAAGATATTCGCATTTTAAGAATGCAGACAAAGGTGATTTTCTCGACACCTGAGAAGCACTTTTATAATACCACATTCTACGCTACGGCTGACACATGTATTGCAACCGTGATACTGAAGATTACATTTGGTGATACAACGCTAAATTCTACAATGGAACTATATAATCTGGCAGTACTTTCGACTATTATTATAACGGAAGTGGAGATGGAAGACTAAAACTTTAATGCAATTGGGACATATATCAATGGAGTGAAATAGCAGCATGGAGCTTTGTTAATCGTCATTCTACTAAAGCGAGCATGTAGTGAACATCCAACTACACTCATGCATCGTAATCCATCGCTGATTTACATCAAATGGAAGTGGAAATATCTTCATACTCCACAATTATGAACATTTCTGCGGAAATAATTGCAATAAACTTCATGGCGAATTTCTACCAGAACTTCAGGGAATTTTCAAGAGAGGCCAGGGTGGACCCGGCTCACACAGAAGAGTTTTGCCAGAAGGATGTCTATCGTCTACACGGAGCAGTGCGAGTTCCGGAGGAGGAAACTATTCTATTCTCCGAGGGCGCAGGTTCCAGGTTCGAGGTCGGAGCACATCTTTACGGTGGTGAAATGGAACCAACAGCAGTCTTCTTTGGAAATTTTCCTCTAGAACTTCAATCAACAGATAAGGTAGTCGTGAACGTTTCTTGTTTTATTTGAGCCATCTGAGCAACTATTTTTCCCATATTTTCTGTCCCATATATTTTGCCCCATATTCTTGCTTGATATTTCTGTACACTTTGCTGATTTATGCCTTGTTCTACGATTTATTGAGACATTATTATGTCATTGGCATATTTAAATAATTTTGGATCAGTTGAGACTGATAATTTATATTCTTTCAGTAATTTGCATATTTTTGTAGTCACGATTTGACTGTAAAGTTAACGATTTTCTATGGCAAATTTGAATTCAGACAGCGTGTCATTTTATTAAAGTAATTCTATTCAGTAAATTACTTTGACCAATTTTCTGTCATCCTCAAGATAGAAGAATGATTAAAAGATTTTAGAGCGTTAAAATCTACTACTTTATCGACGATCTTAGAAATACTAGTCGTTTTATGAACATAATTGCAACATAGACATTTATCGTCGATTATGAAATACCATTGCATTATAGACAATTTTATGAAATATGAACTTTGAGTACGATTTATTGAGTACACTATAGTAATGAACATTTGATAGGAGTTTTTCTCAATTCTAGATTGGAACAATAATGTTGGCAGTCCACAGTCTAATTGTATTCTATTCGACTATTTATGCAGTTTAGATGAACTTTGATTGATGATAGTATTTTTATACTGCGATACTTTGATGATATTAATCTCAATTTTGATAGACCAGGGAGGCGTGTCTAATCGTATTTGCTATTAAATTTATTTTTGATTGGCAAATTTTTACTTCATATCGATTCATGAATGAAACCCACGAAGGTTAAATATAATAACAGTTTTTGATACAATTGATGAATATAAGAATTTTTAAAGAGGAACTATGGATGTATAATCGTTAGTTCAGTGGACGTGTAAAAGTCGCTGATGAATAATGCCCTTCAATAAGTGAAGGAGGTTCCCACAGTAATATTGATGATGATGATGAATTTATAAGTGGAGGTTTTTTGTGTGTATTGTGGAAGATTTTGATGCCATATATAATGAGATATATGATGAATTATGGCCCAATTTTGGTGCAATTTTGTGCGTTTTGAGTGAGGTATTTTTCCGCTGAGTGTATTGTTCAGGTCTATTGAAAATTATTCATGTGAAGTTACTGTTAAAATTAACAAGAGTGTTTAAATAATTTGAGATAACGATTTTGAATGGAGGTTACTGTCACAAATAATAATAATTATTAAATCTTATTAAACCTGAATCTAAAATTTAAATATAACTAACCTTCATTGGTCGATTATATCACCACGATTTAAGTAATTATCAACCGGAAAAACGTGTGGTTTAATGTATTTCTAATATAAATAATATAAATAATATAAATAACTATGTAAATATCTTTAATAATAATTTGAAACGAACGGGATTAATAGAGGCGTGTATAAATTTTTCAATTGTCGTTTGACAATGTTATAAACAATTTAAAATGTTATAAATAATTAATGAACATTTTGTTATAAACATTTAACGTTTTCGTTATTATCCTCTAAATAACGCTAGTTCAACAATTGGAATATACAATTAAACAAGATTTGGGATTATTAGAGTAATCCATTGATATTTGAACGGAGCATTTAAAAGATTTGCGTGATAATATTTGAGTTCAGATGTGAACATTTAAAGTGTTTTGAAAAGGAGCTAGGCTCTGAGGTAACCAGCATATGCTAACATTGGATGGACAGGTGTGTCCATTTGACGAAGCAAGCATGCGACATGGTGCAGGGTGTATCGCAGGTGGCCAGATAACTGAATGTTAGAGGCCAAGGTCATCTACATAGCAGCCTTGCGGTTATAAATAAAATGGGAAGTTCATGAAAAAGGAAACAAATGCTATATGTCTCGTCCCAGCTCCCTTATCCATTCCAAAGTGCTTTGTTTTTATTATTACGTTCTTTTGAGCTAGATAATAATAATGCTATTTGTTTTACGTCCCTTTTAACTACACTGGCTTTTAGAGACGCCGGGGTGCCGGAATTTTGCCCCGAAGGGGATCTTTAACGTGCCAGTAAATCTACTGACACGGCTCCCTCGCATTTGCGCACCCTCAAATGCCAGCTGACTACGCCAGGTTTTGAGCTAGAGAAAGCTGAAATTTTGTATGTGAAGTCTACAAGTCCTACAGGAGGACATGATTGCATTGACAATGGCTTCTGATTGCCACGTATATTTTGTTGTTAAATTTTGTTAAATTATTTTTTTATGTGAAATAAATTATTGTGCAGTTTAAATTTTCTTGTTTCGACTTGGTTCATTTTAAATATCGAGGTGGAGGTTATTGTGAGGGCATACTATTAAGTGATCCAGTTTAAAACCCAGACCCGAGATTAAATTGAAGAGGTAAGTAAAAGGTAAGTATGAACCCCGTATATTTTGGTGTGTTCCACAATAATTTCATGTTAACTACTGTGCTCTAATCTCGGTAGTATCTGTCAGTGCCATTTTCATTGATGTAGATGTGCCGGTGCGATTGATTATTGGCAATCCGATTGAGGGGGCGGATTTCTGACAGCCTACTATCCGGATTATCGGGGACAGTACCATCCCGGCATTTTCCCGAAGAAGAAGTGGGAAACCACGGAAAACCGCTTCGAGGATGGCTGAGGTCGGAATCGAACCACCTCTACTCATTTGGAACACCCGAGGCTGAGTAGACCCCGTTCCAGTCCCCATACAACTTTTCAAATTTCGTGGCAGAGCCGGGAATCGAACCCAGGATCTCCGGGGCAGCAGCTAACCGTGCTGACCGCTACGCTACGGAGGCCACATATAAAATTATAATTATAATTATTTATTGTGAAGTCGCCTCCATCGCGTAGCGGTCATCATGGTTAGCTGCCGCCCTGGAGGTCCTGGGTTCGATTCTCGGCTCTGCCACGAAATATGTAAAGTGGTATGAGGATTGGAACGCGGTCTACTCAGCCACGGGTGTTCCAAATGAGTAGAGGGGTTTCGATTCCCACCTCAGGCACCCTCGAAGTGGTTTTCCGTGGTTTACCACTTCGTCTTCGGGCAAATGCCGGGATGGTACCTTCTTTAAGGCCACGGCCGCCTCATTCCCTCTTCCTTGCCTATCCATCCTGACCATCCCTTACCTTCCCTCATGAGGCCCCTGTTCGCTTTGCAGGTGCGGCCGTCTGGGCGAGGTGCCAATCACACCTCACCAGTTGTATTCACTCCGATTAGATGTTCCCAGCTCTAGGACACTGCCCGTAGAGGCAGTAGTGGTGAGTTCGCTCGCTGGGTCCGTTGGTTCCACCAACCTGGAGGGTAAACGACTAAGAAAAGAAAAGAAGAAAAGAAGAATTACCGTATTTATTGTGGAGTGAAAATATCATTGTGCTATCAAATTGTATTATTTTACACGAATAGGATAAATATTAATGGTTTCCGACTCAGAGAATAGACAGCAGAAAGTCGGATGAATTCAATAAAATAATTTAAAAAGAAATAAAATTTTGGTCACTTAGGTGTCTTGAACCCAGGACCTATCCGCTACGAAGCTACGGCCTTAACCCTCCTACACTTTTCTAGTATGTTCACCAGCTCACAGGTAGCTTACGTAACCGAATCCGAATGCAATGGTTGAAGGTCGAATGATTTCAGTTCAATCTTCAAGGCCGGCAGGAATGCATTCATCAGTGCCTGGCATGTTTTCAACTTACAGTGACGTATCTTAATGACTGATTTGTATTCTAATAATGCCCATCAACAGCAGATACCACCCTCAATTAACAACCGTCCACCATCTTTGATTGCTTGGAACTCGCCCTGCTGAGCCAATCAAACAGGCGGTACACATGCGAGAAACGTTCCTCAAGCCAGTACCAAAACTGCGGCAACATCCAACCTTAACGTTACAGCCTGTACCGTTTCTTCTCTGAGGGTCAATGCTGGTGGTACAAAGTTACAACCTCTACTCTCTCTTGTAGCGTTACCCAAAATCCAGCATTGATAACGCTCATTTCGTTGTTATTCGTACCGACAACATTATCATCATTATTTTTATTATTATTATTATTATTATTATTATTATTATTATTATTATTATTATTATTATTATTATTATTATTGTCTTAGGTGTGTGTGGAATCAGTGTGTTAACCAGTGACATTGTGTTGGCTGTGGTAATGTGCGTATTTGTAATTGTGGCTAGGTTTGGGAAGGAAATGATCGTGGCCTTCACAAAGGTACCATTCGGGCATTTGCCTGGCTTTGAAGTAGGGAATCACGCCTTTCCACCTCCAGCATAGCTAGGTAGGAATCTAAACTATCTCTTCCAAACTATCCTCACGTGGCTTAGTCTAGTGGTTAGCGCCGATGACCTCGTAGTTCGTCCCCTTTCAACCCCAATAACTAACTAAATAACTAACTAATTAACTAACTAACTAGGCTTAGTGTACAGTTCCTAGCGCTGAGGCTAGAAATATCTTTGCAGGAAGAGATGGGGATCGAACCCCGATCCTTTAAAAGAGGAGTCACATTGTACACTCATCTTATGGAAGGTGGATTTGTGTAATTTTATTTCTGAAATATTTCCGGATTCCAAAAATCGTGAAAGACACAGGTCCACTTCCAAACTGAGCTTACACAACTGTTTGATTCCTTGTTGTGCATTATTTTCTTTCTCTCACCTATCTTGGACATTTTGAGTTACGTAACAGTCTTCAATATAATATCCAAATTGTATCGTACTAAAAATCTGACACACTTGAGTGATGAATTACAATAGGTGTAATATAAAATTATTTATTTCGTTTATTCCTTTTCTTTTTCTACCCTCCAGGTAGGCTTTTCTCACGGACTCAGCGAATGATCCCGCCTTTACTGCCTCGACGGGCAGTGTCCTGGATCTTGACATGCAATAATGGGATACAACTGGGGAGGGAGCCTGGACTAGCTCCTCGCCCAGGTGGCCTCACCTGCAAAGCGAATAGTGGGCCACATGAGGGACGGGACAAGATTGGAAGAATGGGAGGGTTAGACATGGAACGGAGAAGGAGGCGGCCGTGGCCTGACGTTAGATACCATCCCGACATTAGCCCGAAGACGAAGTGGGAAACCGCGGAAAACCACTTCGGGGATGGCTGAGGTGGGAATCAAACAACCTCGAATCATTTGGACCACCCGAGGCTGAGCAGACCCCGTTCCAATCATACCGCTTTTCAAATTACGTAGCAGACCCAGGAATCGGACCTTGGGCCTCTGGGGTGGCAGCTAAGCATTCTGCCCACTACACAACGGAGATGACCCAACAAAAAATTATAATTATTATTATTTATTGTGAAGTCGCCTCCATCGCCTAGCGGCCAGCATGGTTAGCTGCCGCCCTGGAGATCCTGGGTTCGATTCTCGGCTCTGCCACGAAATATGAAAAGTGGTATGAGGACTGGAACGGGGTCTACTCAGCCTCGGGTGTTCCAAATGAGTAGAGGGGGTTCAATTCCCACCTCAGCCATCCTTGAAGTGGTTTTCCGTGGTTTACCACTTCATCTTCGGACAAATGCTGGGATGGTACCTTCTTCAAGGCCACGGCCGCCTCCTTCCCTCTTCCTTGCCTATCCATCCTGACCATCCCTTACCTTCCCTCATGAGGCCCCTGTTCGCTTTACTGGTGCGGCCGCCTGGGCGAGTTGCCAAACACACCTCACCAGTTGTATCCACTCCGATTAGATGTTCCCAGCTCTAGGACCCTACCCGTAGAGGCGGTAGTGGTGAGTTCCCTCGCTGAGTCCGTTGGTTCCACCAACCTGGAGGGTATACGACTAAGAAAAGGAAAGAAGAAATGAAGAATTATTTATTGTTGAGTGAAAATATCATTGTGCTATCATGTTGTATTATTTTACACGAATAGGATGAATATTAATGGTTTCCAACTCAGAGAATGGACAGCTCAAAGTCGGATGGATACAATAAAATAATTTAAAAAGAAAAAAATTTTGGTCACTATGGTGACTTGAAACCACGACGTAACCGTTACGAAGCTACAGCCTTACCCCTCCTACACTTTTCCAGTATATCTGCCAGTTCACAGGTATCTTACGTAACTAAATCCGAATGCAATGTTTGAAGGTCGAATGATTTCAATTCAATCTTTAAGACCGGCAGGAATGCATTCATCAGTGCCTGGCATGTTTTCAACTTACAGTTACGTATCTTAATGACTGATTTGCATTCTAATAATGCCCATCAACAGCAGTTACCACCCTCAATTGACAACCGTCCACCATGTTTGATTCCTTGCACCTAGCCCTGTTGAGCCAATCGAGACAGCCGGTATACATGTCAGTAACGATACCAAGCCTGTACCGAAACTGCTGTTATATCCCATCTTAACGTTACAGCCTGTACCGTTTCTTCTCTGAGGGTCAATGCTGGCGGTACAAAGTTACAAACTCTACCATATCTTGGTTGGAGTCATTATCAATTCATCCACGGGTGTCAATTAGACGAACTCGGCCTTCCAGGAGGCCACACGATATCTACTATGTCAATAAGCAGCAATAGGACACCGAACATAGAAATATTGATGGACAAATGGTATGGTGCTACATGATAGACATGTTTTTGTTGTTGTTTCACTGTAAATTATTGGGCGTTGTGGTTATTTACTTCCGTGCACTAGGGTGTGTGAAGAAATGAACAATAATGAATACTTCTGTTAGCCTGTGTTATTGTGGTGCCTGTTATTAAAGTTAGGATTGGGAAGGAGGCGGCCGTGGCCTTAAGTTAGTAGCGTATAAGTGGGGGACTGGACCTCAGGGGTACTGCGCCACTAGGTGGACTACGTGGTAGACAGACAAACTTTAAGTGGAACTTACCGATTTAAATTCGAGACAAATCAATTGAAACGTTTCTGGTGGACTTAGGACGTTTCTGTTTGTTACAAATTTCATTCCCATGTTTTCTAGAGGTTATATCGATACGTTTATGATGAAATTTCTCTAGAAGCTATTGGGATTCCGTGGTTCATTTTTCTTCGCAACAAGGGTAATTTTGGTTCACAAAAATGTAATTAGTACCACATGGGAAAAGGCACCTCCTTTATTATTGCACTGTGATAAAATATTTCATATAGGCCTAAACAATAACGTTATGGCCGTCTGTTCGAGCTGTTTCCTTAATAACGTTCTTGACGGAATATGTACAATTTATTTCCATAAAGATTGGATTTGATTATTAATAAACAAGAAATGGGAATAACATAAATTTGTAGAACTCAATTTCAGCCGTCTTTTTAACAACGTTATCGTCGGTAGCTCTTACAATTTCGTTCCTTAAAGATTGGGTATGACAAAGAAAGAAAATAGGCGTATAACGTTTTTATGAGGAAAGTCCATTACCCGCCTTCCGATAACGTTATTGTCAGTTGTTTGTTAAAATTCGTTCTTCGACATCAGGTTGAACTAATAACGAAATGATGCCAATAACGTTATTCAGTTATTCACTATGTGAGCCACCCGTCAATTAACGTTATTGGTAAGGACCGGAATAATAGAGTTCTTTAATTCGGTTACTGAATTTAACGTTATTGTTATTTATTTATTTATCGTATGGCTTTTATTGCCGGGAGTGTCCGAGGACATGCTCGGCTCGCCTGAGTCTGTAGCTGCTTCCAGAGGACCCCCTTAGGGTGAGCTACAAGTTCCGTTCAATTTCCAGTAGTTCCGACTTTTGCTACCAAATATCAGTGATACCTAGTGGTGAACGTTGAAACTTTTGTTAGAGCGTTCCGACGAAATCTAACCTAGCAATTTAGCTGCACACAAGTTTAGTCTATGGAAGGATCTTTTACATGCCATAAATCTATGACATGGGACGACAGGCTTTACTTCCCCCAGGGGCTCACAACCAGTGGGACGTGGGTTGGCGACCACGGGACCCCAGCTGAGTCCGGCATTGCTTCCACTTACTTGTGCCGGGCTCCTCTCCGTCTTCTTTCCTGTCGACCTCCCTTGGTCAACTCTTGTTCTCTTCCGACCGCGACGGTATTAGGGTATCCGAAGCCTAGGGAGTCTTTCACTTCCCCGCCTTAATTGGCCCTTGTCTGATCTTTCCTGATTCCTCCTCCTTCGAGGGGTCAGACCTCTTGTCTTCTTTTCATTATATTTCCTTTGCTCTTTAAGATTCCCGCACTGTTTTTGTTAATTGGAACCACGTGTATCTAAATTCCATTCAGCGATTTTTTTTAAATCTACACTCCATTTTGTAGGTGTTTTCAATCTCCGTTGCATTTTGTAAGTCTTTTCGATCTAAATTGCATTTTGTGAGTGTTTTCAACCTCAATTGCATTTTGTAAGGATTGATAATCTAAATTGCTTTTTAGTAAGTCTTTAATATAGGGGCTGGGACTTTTGTGAGTATTTTGAATTTCAATTGCATTTTGTATTTTCAATCTAAACCACTTTTTGCAAGTATCTTCAATCTAAATTGCATTTTGTAGGGTGTGCATTTTGCAAGTATTTTGACTCTCAATTGCATTGTGTGGGTATTTTGAATATAAATTACATTTTGTACGTATTTTCAATCTAAATTGCATTTTGTAAATATTGTCCATCCAATTAAGTAGTTTGAATCTACCATACATTTTGTAAGCATTTTCAATTTCAATTGCATTTTGTAAGTATTTTGAATATCAATTGCACTTTGTGATTATTTGGAATAATATTTGCATTTTTCAATCGAAATTGCATTGTGTATTTTCAATTTCAATTACATTTTGTAAGTATTTTGAACTTCAATTGCATTTTGTACGTATTTTCAATCTCATTTGCATATTCTAAGTATTTTGAATTTCATTTGCATTTTGTAGGTATTTCGACTGTACATTGCATTTTGTACGTATTTTGAACTTAACCTGCATTTTGTGTGTATTTTTCTATCTATTCCTTTTGTGAGTATTTTCGTTCTAAATTCCCTTTTGTAAGTATTATCGCTCTCCATTTTGTGACTGGTTTCAATCAGAGTTCCTTTTTGTAAGTCTTTTCCTTCTCTCTTAATTTTCGTTCTGGTTTCCACTTCATTGACATTTTCGCTATCACCCAGACCATTAGGGGCCGATAACTTAGATGTTAGGCCCCTTCAAACAACAATTATCATCATCATTTACTTCCCCTCCGAAGGAAGGCATACTGAAGGATTTTTAACGCTCTTAAAATTCCGACGACTTCGGCTGGGTTTGAACCCGCTATCTTGGGCACAGCAGTTCAGCTTGCTACCAACTACGCCACAGAAGCCGCTAATGTTATTGCGATAGTATATGATAAATACGGTATTCTTGTCGAAACGAAGAATTTCGTTCTGTAACGCATTTTCCTAAATGCAATCATGGATTTTTCCGGTACATTGCCTAATTACGTTACGGTTACAGTTAAGTTATCTAGCCCTGGCTGTAACGTTCCCATCAATTTGCCTACACAAGGCTTCCATCCAAACTTAAATAATATCTCGAGATAACAACAGCGTTCATGTACGTACACTTGCGTGTAACAGAAAGGAGCGTTACTCCGGTACAAAACTAGAGTTCCATTCAGTAACGTATCGATGCAAGGCAGAGGTCGTAATGTTACAAGTGTACCAAATGGTGCGCGGAACGAAATGAGTAACGTTACTCCGCCGTATACCGCATGGCAGTAGGGTTCCAATCTGTACCATGCCCATGTACCGAAGAGGCAATAACGTTATAACTGTACCGAATGGTGCATGGAACGAATTGGGTAACGTTACTCCACCGTGTACCGTATGGGAATAGAGTTTCAATTTGTACCGTGCTCATGTAACGAAGAGCCTATAACGTTACTACAGTACCGAACGAAATCATGTAACCGAATGATACTGTTACACCTCGAGTTTCGTTACGTTACCCGTTACGTTAAGTTACGGGTCCCTGCTCAGCGGTGTCAACGCTCTTACAGGCCTGAATCCAAGCAAGTGGAGCCGGCGTAGCCGGCTTCACTGCGTGCATTTTTAGCCTGTCGGCACCCACTTTGGGGCCATAAGAGCTTTATCAAGGGAAGTTTGGACCTGGAGCTTAATGAATTAGGATGCGGGTTAGGTACATGTGTATCAAACTGGTCAGAATATGACCTGAGGTTAGGAGGAGGGTATGAGTAGGGATTTTGGGAAAGGGAAGGGTTAGGAGAGATAAAATGCAGCTAGCATAAAGTAGGAGAGCTTGAGCTCGTTTCCCAAGGCATAATAGAAGAAGAAAAAGATAGAAGGACAGCTGTGGTCGCATCTAGTGGCGTGCAGAGGGCCCGCGGACCACTGGGCACCATCCCGGAAGGGGCCGGCCGAGGCCGTCCATCCGAGCAGATGCGCAGTGAGGCCGCGGGGCAAGTGGGGTTGTCAGAGTGTTCCTGGAGTGTGGAGGGGGCTAATTAGCAGGTAATTAGCTGCTGGAGGATGTGTAGAATGCTAGTGAGGGGAGGGTTATTCAGTTTACTTGGGCCTGGAGGGGGAATGTGCATGGCGAGAAGGGAGGGGATGTTTCTTGGCATGTTTGTGCGCTGCCGTTGCCAGTGTTGATGTTTTAGTGCGTCCTTTATGAATTTACAACCCAAATAGGACGCAGCATGGGATCCCTTACAGTTTACACACGTAGGGGAGTCCCTAGGCACTGGACACTCACTATGCCGGTGCGGCCCGCCGCAGCGGTTACACCTGACATCGTCAGTGCACTCGTGGGCTGAGTGATTAAGCCTTTGGCAACGGAAGCATTGGATTATGAGGGTAGAATGTTGTCTGAGCAAGGGGCGTCGCGACGCCGGAGTTGATGAGGGTCTAGTATGGGGGGACACTGTTTGAGCCGGTGTAGAGGTGGGGGATGCTGAGGGCACAGATGTAACAGGGCTATCTGAGAGATTAGCCGCTGCTGAAGTGTCTGAATGTTTGTGTTGACCCACTGAAGTCTGGATGCATTTATTCTTTCTCCTAGGCTTGCTAGGAGGCCGAATAAGGGCCTTAGAGGTCTGAGTCCAGTGATCGCTAGTCTCCGGGACTGTTTGCGTGGACTCGTGGTGATAATCCTCTACTTCCGAGTCGGAGTCGTCCTCTGCGGACGCTTCGAACTCAGAGTCATCCAGGTTGTGGACTGTAGGGTAAGTTTCAGTGGGTCGAAACTTAATCAGGGAATAGGGAGGAATGGCAGGGTGGCTCTCAAGTGCCTCAGTAATTTGGCTAAGGCAGCTCTCTTTCATAGCATTGATGCCTACTTGAGAGTTAGTTAGTTCCTCTATGGTAGAGACAGACTTAGCTATGGGGGTGAGAACGCTGATTATGGCTTCCCTAACTGAGGGCATGCGCTCAAAGCCTAAGGGGGGGGGGGGGTGAATTAGAATCAGCGTTCTTTTTTGGTTTCTGTATTTGCTCAGGGCGGAGGTGAACAGCAGCTCCTCCTCGAAATCGAATTCCGGAAAGGGGCAACAATCCATCTCCGTTTCCTGTGTGGGGGAAGGTAGACGGGGGCTAGAACGGCCAGACGAAGTTGAGGGGGAGGACATGTTTGTGAGATAGTATTGAAGTGAATGCGTAAGAAGGGGGGGGGGGGGGCTGAAATGGTCAAATACTTGGTAGACCAGTGAATTGAAAGAATGAGTAAAAACCAGACGTACCAGTCACTCAAAGTTCCCAGATTTAACAGTTGGAGCTGTGACGATGAGTGAGTTGATAGGTCTGTGTTAAAATTAGTTAAATGACTGCTTGGCGGGGGCAGGAAGGGATTATGGATGAAGGAAGGTGCCGACAGGCTCGACGTTACCTCGACAGCGATGTTCGGAAGACTGACCAGAGATATGGGATCAGCCCTCTTAAATGCTGGAGAGGTCGGACCGCGAAGTAAAACGGTCGGTCAAGCGAAGCAGCGGGCGACTCGGCGGCGATCACGAAGGAGTTAGCGAAGGTATGGCAGGCAGGGCTGGTGGAGCATCGATTTCGTCGGTTGAAGCAGTAGAGGCTTGGAGCAGTGGCGAACAGCTTGCTTGGATGTGTCTGTATCAGTACGATTGAAGGAGTGTCCTCTTACAGGAGGGGAAGAGAAGTCAGTTCTACAATAAGCACAGTACTGCTCATTGCTAGCCAATAGGAGCTCCGCGTACCTTCAATATCCGCCTCCCCGTGAGCTGAGTTAGCCGATCATAGTTCTGCATTACTTACATTTCATATTCATCTTCCATTCCTTTGGTCAGGATACGAACAGATTATGATTGTAATTATCTTATCATGATCGTCATCATTAGTACCATTCCTTCCTCTGACATCCTGGAAATGGTTGTATATTGTGTCAGGAAAACGGCGGGATAGTTCCTAACTTGCGGCCTCCTTCCCAAAATTTGCTTCAATTAAAAGAGCATACACTACTATAGGCAACACAATAACATAGATCACGCCCAAGGATCACGCCCAAGTAGATGGGCATGCCTTAAGTGTGCCCATTTTCAACCCTCAAACCAGGATTAAATTTCTTGACAGAGCTGGGCATCAAACTCAGGGTCATTAGAATCGAAGTCTCAACGCGCACACCAAGACCACTGAAGAGTATAGGCTCTCTTTGGGCTTTCAGGCCTTCATAAAATTTAGATACAATCCAGACTGTTGTATAATACTGTTGTTGTTGTTGTTTCATTTGAGGAGCCTGGATATTGTGATCATTTAGCCCCGTTTACTTGAGTGTGTGAGTGACAAGAATTTGTCTGATAATCTGTGCTATTCTGTTGTATGTAATAGTATGTGTCTTTGTAATTCAGCTAATGATTGGGAAGGAGTCAGCCGTGGCCATTGAATAGGAACCATCTCAGCATTTCCCTGGAGTAGAAGTAGGGCTAAACCAATAAAAACCACTTGCAGGAATGCTGAGGTGGAAATTGAACTCACCTCTTGTCAGATTTGCCTCACGAGGCTGAGTGTACCCCTTTCTAGCCCTCAGACCAGAATTATATTTCTTGACAAAGCCGGGAATTGAACCCGGACCTCCAGGATAACAGCCAAGAATGCTAGCCGCTACACCCCAAGGTGAACTTTTTGCATAATACCTAGTGGTTATGGAATCATTCATGGTAGGTCTAATAATCCAACGGAACATTACACAATGGCCCAAGTTTCTCGACATATTCTGTGCTATCGTGTTACATCTGAGAACTCCTTTGTTTCATAAACACCCGCAGAGATTTAATTCCCCGCCATCAATTGACAAAGAGCCTGCCACCGTGATTGTTCACTGTGGGATCCAAGCCAACCCAGTTCTGTAGTGTGGCAACCTGCGAGCTGGGAAGTTGGTCTCAGTGCCCGGTCAGCTCAGTCCATTCAGGCACTAGCTTGTCGCAGCATTCGTCCTAAATGTATCGCTAATTTCCTGCAACACAGGCATAACTTGAAATCTATACTTTTTCAGTTTTTTACCTCCGTTTAATGATGGAAAATATTATTTATCGATTGATTAAATTGACTCTACTCTATCGTTGTTCTTGGCGACATGAGACTACATAATTCGTTTTGCCAGTTTCCAATAATATTGCAAATACATCAACAACGCCTCAATATAGAGCTGCCTTGGGTTTTTGTGGGTATCTACTCACATAACGTAACGGCGGTACTTTTGAGGATCCAACCAGCCTTCGGGCTGACTACTTAACAGACATCAACAACACTGATACTTCTTGGCTGTAACACTCATTTGAAGCAAAGCAATAAATCTCCAATTCAATATGGCGCCAATATATTTGCATTATTTAAATAATTCACAGTTTCAAAAAAAAGTCAACCCCTGGCACCTTACAGCCCATGACGGACTAAGGCCGACCAAGCAACCGCTGCCCAGCCATTTGGCCTGCAGATATTGGGGTGACGCGTGATCAGCGCGTCGGGTCCCCTCGGCCTTTAATCTTGGTATTCGTGATCGGGGCGCTGTCTCACTGTCAGACAGCTACTCAATTGTCCTCACGAGGCTGAGTGCACCCCGTTCCAAATTTCAAGTCAGTTTTAAAATCCCTGACGGAGCCGGGGATCGAACCCGGGGCCTCCGGGCGAGAGGCAGGCGCGCTACCCCAACACCACGGGGCCGGCTTAATTCACAGTTTAGTAACTTTAAATCAATGAGATAGGAAAATAATACTGTAAGTCAATAAATTGTCGCCTCCATGGTGTAGTGGTCAGCGTGCTTAGCTGCCACCCTGGAGGACCGAGGTTCGATTCCCGGCTCTGCCACGAAATTTGAAAAGTGGTATGAGGACCGGAAAGGGGTCTACTCAACCTCGAGTGGTCCAAATGGGTAGAGGAGGTTCGATTCCTACCTCTGCCATCCTCGAAGTGGTTTTCCGTGGTTTCTACTTCGTCTTCGGGAAAATGCCGGGCCATGGCCACCGCCTTCCCTCTTCCTTGTCTATCCCTCCCCCTCTTCCCATCCCCCCCCCCCCCCATAAGGCCCCTGTGCGCTTTGCAGGTGATGCCGCCTGGGCGACGTGCTATCCCCTGTCTCAGAGTCTTAAGCTCCAGAACACTGCCATCAGTGGTGATAACGAAGTCAATAAATTGTAATTCTTGAGTACAGTGTACCAATTTCGGTTACGTAATAACCTTCTTCAGCAGGAAACAGTAGTTGATACAAATGAAGTTTCAAGATTGACACAAAATTTTATAAACAAAAAAGCTGAATTCAACACTATTTCCAAAATACTATCTAAAATTATTAAGAAGACTAAAACTCAGATCTGTTACAATCCTTAGAATATTTATTTAATCGAATGGTGATCATAACAAGAAATTCATAAGTCCAGGTCCAAGATTTCAACCACACTGCAGCACTTTTTGAGAGATGAAACAGGTCGCTGGGGCTTCCTGAGTAGGCATGAAGAGGGCAGTGCAGGATGACATGATCCATGGTCTGCTCATCTTCACTGCATTCACACATTGGAGAATCCATCCAGCCCCACTTATGGCGCAAGAAATTGCAGCGTTCATGCCCAGTACTCAGTCTGTTGATGCGACATCATAGTTTTCTTGAGAGATCGAATCCATTCATTTTCCGAGTTGGATTTAGCTCATGAGCAATAGTACCAGATGTTGAATTTGACCAATCTTCCCGCCAGCTCCAGTTTAGGTTAAAATTATCCCTCAAGAGTGGGCGGCCAATACACTTGCTGGTCTCCTAGATGGAAGTCGTAGTGGCGATGGGTAACAAAAATCCTGGTGAAGAGGTAATGAAGGAGATGACCGGATGTGCTTTGCTTCTCTCTGCAGAGCTTCCTTTCTCCTCGGGTGGGGTGATGGGATATGACTGAGAACGGGTAGCCAGTGGCGAGGTGTAGACTATACAATACCAGTTATGCAGCGCATGGTTTCATTCAGCTTAGTATCCACTTTATGCACATGTGCACTTTCCAGCCATACCGGTGCACAGTATTCCGCTGCAGAGTAGACAAGACTAATACCCGTTAATAGTAACCAGTCAGCCGACGTTCCCCCATGAACTACCACAAAGCTTGTGTAGGATTTGTAGTGATTTTGTGAGAGAGCTTGGTGAGATGTTCTTTGTAGCTCCGAGTTCTGTTCAGGGCGACTCCTAGATATTTCGGGAAAGTGTTGGACTTTAGTTTATCACCAAGGAATAAAACAGATAGCTCGTAGTTTGCAAGTCGGTTTCTATGATGGAAACATGGAACCTCAGTCTTAGAAGCGCTTGGGATCAATCGCCAAGACTTGAAGAATGTTGCCATTTTGTCCAAGTCTGCTGAAAGATTACCTTCTCCATCCTCAAAATTTCTGCTTTGAGCTACCAGTGCAATAACGTCTGCATAGATAAACTTATTAGCTGAGGTTGATGGTAAGTCATGGATGTAAAGGTCAAAGAGAACTGGGCCAATACTGATCCCTAAGGCAAACCGTTATTTAATTTTCTTTTACTACTTTTAGAATCACCTAGGAATACTACAAACTCTCTCTCACAGAGCATGTTGGAAATTAGGTTTGCAATTTCCAAGCAGGGAATTACTTCCAGCCCTTTAAGAATTAGTCCATGTCGCCAGACAGTATCATATGCACTTGACAGGTCAATAAAGACAGCTGTTGATTTTAACTTATTTTGGAAGCCTGCTTCGATGTGAGTGGTAAGAGCCTAAACTTGATCAGTACAGCTACGATTTCTTCTGAAACCAGCTTGTTCCGGAAGGATTACTAATCTTCAATGAGTGGCGCAATCCTATTGAGGAGGACTCGTTCCAAGAGTTTATAAATGCAACTAATAAGTGCTATTGGACGGTAGTTTTCAGGTCTCTGCTCCGACTTTCCAGATTTAAGAAGGGCGATCACCTTTGATCGTTTAAACTGGTTTGGCAGTTTGTTAGTCTGAAGGATGTACTAAAAGAGAGGGGTGATCCACTTTATACCATATGAACCCATATTTCGAAGGAATTCGTTGTAGATATTATCTGGCCCGGCAGCCTTACCGGTTTTCAGAAATTTTAGATTAGCGATGATAGATAAATCTCTTGAAAAGGCAGCTCGAAGTGGAAATGTCAATGATATGGAACTGATGTAATGGTTCATTGAAAATTTTTGAGGTTGGGATGTTTTTTTTGTGATCATATGTTTACGTTTAAAATAGAAGGTTTCTGAAATGTTGCCTAAAAGTAAAGTAGTGTTTGTTGGAATCTAAACTTCAGCTCAGGATTTGTTTTGACCACATTGTAAACGTGAACGTGTTGCCTAACTCAATTCCTTCCATTTTTTCAAAACTGAAAATAACTTGGTATTTCGCAGTAATCTAGAGGTTCGCATGGAAGCTCTTGAAAATGATTACGGTAAAAAAAAAAGTTTTCAAGGCTGAGACTAAGAAAGCATTTCTGTATTTGCATCAGAAATTTCCAAGTCTTACTGAAGCCAATATAAAAGAGGAGGTTTCCGTCGGTCCACAGAGGCTGTAGCTGCTTCAGGCGGACACACATAGGGTGAGCTACAAGATCCGTTCAATTTCAAGTAGTTCCAACATCTGCTACCAGATGCCAATGATACGTAGTGGTGGACGTTAGAACTGTGATAGAGCGTTTCAACGAAATCTAACCTGAAAATTTAGCTTCACACAAGTTTAATTAGTGGTAGGATCTTTTACATGCCATAAATCTATGACATGAGACCGCCGGCTTTACTTCCCCTCCAAAGGAAGGCTTACTGAAGGATTTTAACGCTCTTAAAAAATCTGATGACTTCGGCCGGGTTTGAACCCGCTATCTTGGGCACAGCAGTTCATCATGCTACCAACTACGCCACCGAAGCCGCTAAAAAGAAGTTAAATAGGGCCTACATGCATGGATTTTTAAGGAAAATTCTAAAAATTTGAAATTACCCAAAAACAAGAACTACATTTGCATTTTTATTATCATTTTGCGTTAAGCAGCTTTGAAAACATGATGATCACAGTTACATATTTTTAATTTTTACCTAGTGAATTATTTTATATTGTATCCATGTACTGTACCGTAGACAGCACGTCATTGTGTGACCTCGGACACTTGTTTTCCAGTGCTGGAAGTGAGTTGAAGTATTACCTTGAGCAACGTTGCAGCTTTGAACTAAGAAGGAGCAATATCTAGCACCGTAATAAGACCATTTTGCTCTCTCAAAATGTTATTTTGTGTGTATTGCCTGAAATGGATAAACAGTAATGTTTGGATATTGAGTAATGGTTCGAAATTGTTTTATCACAACGTAGTTCATAAATCGAAAGCTACGTAGTCAATCCTATGGAAAATCTAAGTATTTGAGTGGATATCTTAGATATGGAATGGACCGGTAGATTATCATGTTTGGATATTGAGTTATGAGTCGAAATTGTTTTATCACAACGTAGTTCGTAAATCAACAGCTACCTAGTCAATCCTATGGAAAATCTATTTATTTTATTGGATAGCTTTGATATGGAATGGACCGGTAGATTATAATGTTTGGATATTGAGTTATGAGTCGAAATTGTTTTATCACAACGTAGTTCGTAAATCAACAGCTACCTAGTCAATCCTATGGAAAATCTATTTATTTTATTGGATAGCTTTGATATGGAATGGACCGGTAGATTATAATGTTTGGATATTGAGTTATGAGTCGAAATTGTTTTATCACAATGTAGTTCATAAATCAACAGATTATAATAAAAATAAAAGAAATATGTAAAAATATGTGCAACACACGACCTAATAGCTGAAAGCCCCCATTGTCAATATTGAGTAATTCCTTCCTGTTTTCTTTTTATTCGGTTTACCCTCCAGGTTGGCTTTTCCCTCGGACTCGGCGAGGAATCCCACCAATACCGTCCAGGGCAGTGTCCTGCAGCTTGAAACACCTGGTCGGGGGATACAACTGGGGAAGTGGGAGCAGCCAGGCGGCCTCACCTGCAGAGCGAACAGGGGATGTGGTGGGAAGAGAGGGGAAGATTGGAGGGATAGGCAAGGAAGAGAAAAGGAGTCGGCCGTGGCCTAACGGTAGGTACAATCCCGGCCTTTGCCCGGAGACGAAGTGGGAAACCAGGGAAAACCACTTTGAGTATGGCTGTGGTGGGAATCGAACCACCTCTACTCATTTGGACCACCCGAGGCGGAGTAGACCCCGTTCCAGTCCTCAGACCACTTTTCAAATTTCGTGGCAGAGCCGGGAATCGAACCGTGGACCTCCAGGGTGGCAGCTAATCATGCTGACCACTACACCACGGAGACGACTATTGAGTAAATTAACAATTATACATCGCCGTAGTAGTAGCTTAATTGCCCTCTCAACCTTGAGTAGGCCTACACGCAACACAGCTGGCGATTGTCACATCTCGTGGAAATTATCCGGATATGACGGCACTGTATCTCGCTCGAGGATAATGCTCTTATTGCCTGTCTAACTTGGAGGTCTTTCCGGCGGAAAACATGGGAGTGACACAATCCAGCCAATAAAGTTAAGTGGAGTGAAGTCACGTAGAATTACATGGCCACGAGATTGTGAGATCTGTTTCGAAGAACATGGCTACTTGGACAGTCTTCATCGCTGGAACTGTCAACCTTGTTTTAGATGACTCTATCTTCAACAGCAGTGATTATCGCTATTGCGACTGTAGCGAGAAGGGCTCAAGGTAATTGTGTCTTAAAACCAATCCTACCCAAGCTGTGCGTCGTGATACCATAGGACCGTCTAGATTGTGGTGGCTCAGAATGAATGAATAAAGTAATTACTTAATTAATTAATTAATTAATTAATAAGATAAATAAAAAAAGATACGAGCCTTACAGTAGTCGCATATGATGTGTAACTTCTGACATGTTATCCTACTCGTATACTACACAGCTTGGACATTCTTAAAATGTTAATTTACACTCCGTTTTCATACTGGTACTATGTTGAATGTATAGATTGAATTGGAGATATGCTACTGTCACATTTGTGGTGCAGCGGTCAAGCTGTTAGTCTCTCACCTAGGTAGACCGGGTTTGATTCCCGGTTAATACATGTGAGATTTTCGATTTTAAATGCCATGTCCTGTGGTTCGCATTCCACGTAAAAGAGAGGTACC
This sequence comes from Meconema thalassinum, assembly GCA_946902985.2. Lineage (NCBI taxonomy): Eukaryota > Metazoa > Arthropoda > Insecta > Orthoptera > Tettigoniidae > Meconema > Meconema thalassinum. The sequence continues at coordinate 1,944,701,578 of OX336388.2, forward strand.
ATGGATCATGATCGTGAGATTAACGGACACGCAAAACTACATGCTTCCTTCCTTCCTTTTACATTAATAATTCATAATAACAAAGTGACACACAACGTCGACAGTATTCTCAAATACTGTGAGCACATTCTTCAGTAACTATAACATTCATTATTCTCAAGGCTCTCATATAGTTCGTCGTAAACAATCAAAACCTGGCTTCCTACAATCATGAAATGACCTAGTCTCACATATGATGAAAATACAGCTTTTATTCCACTCATATAACAACATTCTGTTATGCATTGAATATTTGACTACTCACCCACAGCTTGACAATAATGCCGCTTACATAAATGTCATTTGTCGTCTTTGTCCTACCCCATGTAATATTCAACCTTGAACGTGAAGCTTCATAAACTGCTCAATGACAAATGAAAGTCGGTGAAACATTTGCCACTGTGCTCGTCAAACCAGTGCCTGCTAAATGCACTGCCTACTGTATTGCCATAACATTCTTGCGCTACAGAGCACACACTGCCTTGTTTCCAATACACACATTTTCAATTGTACATTTCCGTCCGATCCACTTACGTTCGATCCACTTCCACCCGATTCACTTCCGCCCCATTTTTCTGGCAGTGCGTCTTCACTTCCGTCCGATCCACTTCCGTTCGATCCACTTCCGCCCGATTCACTTCCGTCCCCAATTTTCAAAATCACTCCCACAAAACTATCCAGCAACCAAGCGGAGAGATGTTACACATGAATAAAAAATACATATTTGCCTATTCTAATTAACATATTATAGTGGATCAAGCTGTGAAAGAAGTGATATTACTACCACATTGACCAATTGAGATAAAGCTAGAGATATTCACCCTCAGTTACGCCGACAATTACCAGCATTCTGGAAAACACAGTGAAGTGTGGCGGAGCCATTCCGGGCACGGGGAATCCATCATTATGTGCAGATTGGAGATTGGTCATGCAAGAACCACCCACTCGTACCTGATGATTAAGGAAGACCTTCCATTTTGTACCTATTGAGCCGAATTCAGCTCGACTCACATTAGTTTTAACCAAGTGTGTGGATCTTGCTGAATTACAAAGAAGGTTTGATCTGCAGAATACACTAAATCTTATATTACCCGATGACGTATTGACTATTGATCGCGTCATCCGCCTTATAAGTGACAGTGTATTAGGGCCAGTTATCCAAATCTTCAAGTGTAATTCTATTCAAAGTACCTTTTTGAATTTGAAATTCTTATTTTTGAATTCCGTAAATATTTGTTATAATTATTATTTTCATTTTATTTTTTGTCTTAATAATATTAGGCTGATTTAATATTTAGGTATGCTCGTCAAAAGTTTTAACTATCAAAATTTGTATATTTAACTGTGTTATGAAGGCCAGATCATAACTAATACTCTTAATTTGAGTTATAAGTAAGTTGCTCACCACGACGGCGATGGGGAACTGCAACAAATCCGGAGATTCGAGGTTCGAATCCTGGTGCTGACAACGTCTATCCTGAGCGTGGTATTCCCAGGGTTTCTCCACACTCCCTCCAGGCAAATGATGAGGTAGTACGTTATTTTAAGTTCCGGACCACCTACTGCATTCCCGACTCTAATAATTACAGTTGCTACAGTCATCACAGGAACAGAGGTTATCAGGTAAATTCAACACATACCCAATTACACAGGGCTGATAACCAAGATGTTTCAAGCCCCTAACAACAACAACAACAACAACAACAACAACAACAAAATTACCCATAGACAAATTTAAAGGTTAATCTTCAGATCATTACAGTAATGTGCTGGGCATCCCATCTAAATGTTCGCGGTCTTTCAAGGCAGCGCTCTCGTATAAGAATAACTGCGCGTGCGGCCGCATTTCGCTACAGTGGGTGCTGAGAAGTTGTAGTTCCGCCAAACAGTCTCCGGATGAAAGCAATAATCGCAAAAGTGGATTCAAGCTTGGATCTTCTAATGATCGGTAGACGTATGCACTCAACTTTTAGTAACACTCACTTTTTGATAAAGTTTTCGATGTAATTTCCACAGTGAACTAGTTCAGCTAGCAATATTTGTTCCCCAACTCTTAACGGGGTAAAAGCATTTTCATAATATGAAATATAGGCTTACGTTATCCACTATTCTGGGGGTGTATTCATGTGTGTGTGTGTGTGTCACGCAATGAAACTTGGTAAGATCTTACTTCTACACACGTTCGACACCGAAAGTGTCTTTCAAATTTCGAAGAGTTTCACCAATCCAATATGATGGACGCACGTCACCGGTTATCAATTTTTCCGAAACCATTGGTGCAATCAATCTCACTTTTAATATGATTAGAGAAGACTCTAAAGCACGTTAACAAAAGCCTGATACGCACAAATCAACATGGCGGCCACGTACATTGACTTTCCTTCTGATCTAACCATTATAACGCAGTGAAAATGAGCGTATAAAATTTTATTCACAGCTAAATATATTGTAAATTAGAATTAAAGATGAAGGCTGTGCAAAATGTTCAAAATCTATATCTTACGACTTGTATCCTGTTTAAGCGATAAAATGAATTATTGTTTAATGGACAACTACTGCTACAATGATTATCTACTGGAATACAAATCTATGGTTTACATTGATAGATGGCACGCATAACATTTCCTCTGGGATGAATTCTTCTAATACGCCATGAGATTCCTGAGAAACTAGGTTTAGTGGACAGTTACTATAGTCTAAACCTACAGGTTCATAAATCTCTAAGGATCTCTCGTGGTACATTTGGTGACTACAAGTCAAAATCAATCACACCCGCAGGGATTTCCGGTTTCATTACTAAACGTTAGAAGAAACGAAACGACAGTACGGGTGCGTAGATGATCTACGTGGTATTATTTACACTAGATATCTTAGACCGTTTAAATAATAATAAAAATAATAACAATAATAATAATCATTTTGATCTAAAGTTGATGTCAACCCATTTCTTGGCACTTCCGAGAAAGAAAATGACAAGGATATCCCCTAACTCGCATTTAGGAGAATTTCAACTAGACCATGTGGCTATATCCTAGAAAAATCAAAAATAAATTATGAAAGTTAAAGTCAAAAAGGGAATTATTGACTCCGACCACCACCTATCTCTTGTTAAAGTAAAGTTTCAACCCAACAGGACAAAAAAAATGATCAGAAAACCACGTTCTGAAACAGAACTCAGATTCCTCGTGAATATCTCTATCGATTCTCCTTCAAACTGGCTAGAACTCAAGGACACACTATTTAAAGCTTCCCAAAACATCAGACAACCCCCAAGGAAACGCAAATACAGGTGGTGGAATGGTATTTGTGACAAGGCCATCGAAGCCAGAATTAGGTCCTGGCTAAACTGGAATTCTCATAAAAGTGATCAAAATCGCCAAGAATTCTTCAAAACACAGAACAAACCTCAAAAATCATCAGATCTAAAAAACGAAAATATGATCAAAACAGACTGGCGGAAATCGAAGAAGATTTCTAGATGAACAACACACGTAACTTCTGCAGAACATTCAGAGAAGAAATATCCAATTACCAGGCACCTAGTCTCAGCTTCAAACGTACAGATAGGACTTTGGAAACAAGCAATAAGGAAAATTGTGCACTCCTTGCAAACTATTTCAAGGGCCTTTTAAACTGTGAATCTCCGAAAGAACAATTCACCTATGAAACACCAACACCGAATCCAGATTCAGAACCTCCCACATTACACGAAGTCCAAGAAATAACCAGAAATTTAAAAGACAACAAAGCACCAGGAGAAGATGGAATAATCGCTGAAATGTTAAAAATAGGTGGTGACAAACTGGCCCCGAGCATTCAAGAAATCGTACGACACATCTGGTATACTGAAGAAATTCCAGAGGATTGGAAATGTGCATTGATTCACCCACTTCACAAGAAAGATGATAAATCAGATATTAATAACTACAGAGGAATCTCTCCCCTCTCACTCACCTATAAAATCTTCTCCAAAGTCTTACTTAATAGATTAGAGAAACAAACAGACCACCTGATCGGATATTATCAGGCTGGATTCCGAAAAGGGAGATCCTGCGTAGAACAAATCCTAAACCTAAAAACCATACTTCAGATTCGCAAAACCAAACAAACGGTAATCACATTTATTGACTTCAAAAAGGCGTATGATTCCATAGATGGGCAGACCCTGTTAAACACATTAGAGGAATTCCAAGTCGACCGCAAAACTAGGGAACTGATTAAACAAACTTTGACCAACACAACATCAAAAGTTAAGTTCTTGGGGAAAATATCTGATCCGTTCGATATCAGAACTGGTGTCCGACAGGGAGATGGACTATGCCCATTACTGTTCAGTTTAGTTTTGGAAAAAGTGATTCGTGAATGGAGAAAAGAAACTAAGGGTACAACCATTGGCAGACGTCTTAAAGACATATTTTACCTTGATTGCTTGACTTACGTAGATGACCTTGCAATCCATTCAAACAACAGATAAGAACAATCCACTCCATAGAAAATTGCATGCAATAGCCGCAAGAACCGAACTTCAAATATCATTTGAAAAGACGCAGTTTATGCAAGGCACTAAATCAAGATTTAACAATCATCCACTAATCACCAAATACGGAGTAATTTCCCAAGTAGTCAAATTCAAGTATCTAGGCGAAATTATTCAGCCAGCAGGATTAAATCAGGAAGCTAACAAAGAAAAAACTGCTAAATTGCAAAGGGCTTACAAAATCACATGGGACAGATACAACAAAATATATATCTCAAAGAATGCAAAGTTACGACACTACAACACAGTCATCAAACCAGAGGCACTGTATGCATCCGAAACACTGATAATTGGGGGCAAGTCACAAATGAAAAGCATCGAGAAACAAGAGAGGAAAATTCTCAGAAAAATCCTAGGACCAAAGTTTGAAAATGGAATTTGGATGAAAAAGAAACCACATGATTTTTTTTTAATCCGCAGAAAAAAATCACAGATACTATCAGAAAAGGACGATTAAAATTTTACGGAGACCTTCACAGAATGGATAACGACAGGCTGACAAAGAGAATTCTAAATCTAGCGCTAAACCTGAAAATCCGCAACAATTGGTTAACAGAAATACATGAAGATCTACAAGAAATGGGTATTGCTGAGAAAACCGTTCCAGATAGAGTAAAATTTAGAAGCCTGATTTTTTGAGAGTATTTAATTACGTTTTATTTCTCGATAACAATTTTCAAATTGAAATGACGATTTACGTATCCTTTTTACATATCTGCTTTTTTCGTAAAAAGAGAAGTCTATATTATTAGAATATCAAAATAGCATTTTTAAGGTATTTTTCCATTTGCATGTCAATTGTTATATTTGAATGTTTCCATTATTTTAAATAACTGTTTGTAAGGATATCCATTTTCTTGATACTGTTAATTAGGTTTTAAGGTCAACTATTTTTCACGCTGATGATGGGATCATTGATATTTCGAAACATGTACTTTTAATAATGTAATTAAACCACATTCTTTAGTGTTTGATTAGGTGGTTTGACTACCCTGTTGAAACTGGAATATTACGAGGAAAAAAATTAGCCTATACGGTATTTAGCTACTATAATTTCTAACCACTATACTACAACTATCTCAAGGTCTACGGCTTCTTAATGAGTAATTCCAGTACAGTAAAAACCAATAGTCTCATTCCAGTTAAGAGGCGGGTCAGGAAAAGTAACGAGGAACGAAATCGTGCCAGCTAGGGAGGTCTGTCTCATGTCTTCGGGGCGATGATAAATGATTGATTATGAAGTGTTAACGGATGAAATTGACAAGGAAAACCGGAGATACCAAAGAAAATCTGTGCCAACGTCACTTTGTCCAGCACCGTTCAAAATTGAAACCCAGGATGCAGAGGTGAGAGGTCGACGTCAAACCGCCTGAGCCACTGAGGGACCTATCAACCTGTATCGATACTAAATGTTGCCTTCATGTACAACTCTCCTTCCATCACGCTACTTTCTGAAATGTTCCAAATACATGTTGTTTTTGTTGTTTTATTTTGGGACTTTGCGACATCGTGACTTTGGTGTGCAGGATTTGTGTGCTAATCTGTATTGTTGTGGTGTCTATACTAGCGTAATAACTGGGACTTGGGTTATGAAGGAGGTGGCCGTGGCTTTTGGTTCGGAACCATCCCGGCGGTTTACTGGAGTAGAAGTGGAGAACCACGAAAACCCACTTCTAGGATAACTGGGACAGGAATCAAAACCGGACATCAGGAATGACATCCAAGAGTGCTAACCACTTACCACGAAGTGGTCTACTAAATAAATACATGTAATTGGTGTTTGTTGTTTGAGTCTTTAATATATTGACTGGTTTGATGCTGATCTTCAAGCCTCCCTGACGTGAGCTAATCATTTCATCTCTGCGTAGCCACCACATCCTACATCCGAGGCATCTGTTTGATACATTCTAACCTTGGCTTGCCTCTACAGTTCTTATCTTTGATCCTACCATAACTAAGTTTGCTATTCCTTGGGTGTCTTAATAAGTGTCCTGCCAGAAACATCTCTCCTCGCCCAGTCGTCTCAATACCTCTTCATTTGTTACCCTATTGACTCATCTGATCTTCATCGTTCTCCTGAAACACCACATTTCAAATGCTTCTATTTTCTTCTTTTCTGCTGCGCCAACAATCCAAGTTGCTTCGTCCATTAGGCCTACTGGTTATTTTGCATCCTAAGTAGCAGAAAACTCCTATTTCCTGTATCTTATCACCGGCCATTTGCGGCAATATGACTTTTTGATTTCTTTTGGCTGCATTCTTCTTCTTCTTCTTTCATCGAATTTGGCCATCTTTGGACCGCGTAAAATAACCCATTGCATTCACTGCCTCTTATTTCCTTTATCCCTTCTCGCCTTCCAGTAGTTCTTAATTACTTCACTTTGTCGCCTTCTTCTCTCTTCCGACCAGATGTTAACCCACATCTTCTTTTCCTTCTCCTGGAAACCCTTGAATTTTTTATCATATTTCTGAAAAGTGGTCTGTCCTATTGTTACTTCCATCTCTTCCATATCCATTTTTATACTTTGTACCCATTCTTGCTTTTGTATACATGACTGAAAATTTGTTTTGTGAGTCTGCATTTTATTATTTCTGTTTTATATTTATTGATTCATCATGAATTCCTTCCTCAAGACGCAGTCCATACCATTTTAAAGTTCGTTCAGATCCTCTCGTGAATCGGCTAAGATGGCAATGTCATCAGCAAATCTCAGTGTTGAAATTATTTCTCCTTGAATCTTTACTCCTATTTAAATGTGTCTCTAATTTCCTTCATTGCTTGTTTAATGAATAGTTTGAAATATATGGGTGATGATCCATACGTAGTGGTATTTCAAAAGAAAAAATAGTGTTACACCTTAGTATTTCTCACGTGTACTCTGATCGCCTATCTTTCTTCCTTGTTTGTGAAAAACTTGCACTTCCTTGTACAGTACATTGCGCTATCAACATTTGGACGTAATTTTAGCAAAATTGGTGGCGGTCATAAAGGGTACAATGTCTTTATTGCTTACGGAACAAAGTAAAATTCTTGATTATTACGTCAACCATCATAAGAATGAGCACTTTCTCCGGAAAATGACAGTCGTGGAAGGACCTGCAGGTTATCACTTCCTTAATCTAACATCGTTAGCTTCACACTACTATCTCAGATACTGACATAACTCATTTTGGCTACCCCACTCACACACCGCTCTTCCCAAGGGCTCACATCGAGTGGGATGTGGGTTGGTAATCATGGCACCCCCAGCTGAGTCTGACATTACTTCCACTTACTTGTACCGGCTCCTCTCTGTCTTCTTTCCTGTCAACCGCCTTTGGCCAACTCTTGTTCTCTTCCGACACCAACAGTATTAGGGTATTCGAGGGTGTCTTTCATTTTCTCGTCTTAATTGGTCCTTGTCTTGCCTTTTCTGGTGCCTTCCTTCCTTCCTTCCTTCCTTCCTTCCTTGCATCCCTAGATTTCAGAGTTAAAACAATAAGGAAGCTAAAGGAAGGAAGCTTTTAGTTTTACGTGACCGTTAATCATGCGAGAATCAGCCACGGGACCTCTTTTTCACGTGGAATCAGAACCACAGGACATGGCATTTCACTTCGAAAATCTCACATGCATTGACCGGGACTCAAACCCGGTCTACCTTGGTGGGAGTCCAATAGTTTGACCACTGCGCCACCACGCCCCTAGCTAAAATAATAAAGTAGGTCATTAATAAATTTTTATTTTCATGCTATATACTGTCTTCTGCTCAGGGCCCTAAAGGAGGCAGGGTGTGTGAAGCCCCACCTCTTATGGTGACCCCTAGATAGTATGACAGACACCCTCAAGGACTCACGGCTGTTGCGCTTGTGAGTTCGCGACCCTAAGAGATTTTTGAAATGGGTCCGTTTTCCCCTTTTTCCACTGAATTTGGAGTGGATCATCCCCTCTTTCCCGTTCCTCTCTGTCTTCGCCTTCTTTCCGCATCCCTCAGTCCTCATTTATCGAGGGTTGATGGCATTTACGAGGCACGTCCAGAAAGTGAGTTCCGTTTGGTATTAAAATTAAATTGTGTACAGATACAGAAAAATTATTTATTGCACAACATTCTACACCTCTTAAACTACTTTTCCACATAACTGCCGAACTTTTGCAGGCATTTGTCATAGCGTGGTACAAGTTTTTGGATAACTTCTTCATAGAAGTTTGCCGCCTGTGTCTTCAACCAGTTGGAAACATCTTCTTTCAGCTCGTCGTCGTTGTTGAAGTGTTGACCGCCAAGGAAAGACTTGAGATGTGTGAACAGATGAAAGTCGCTAGGAGCGAGGTCAGGACTGTACGGAGGATGGTCAAACACGTCCCAGCCAAATCCCTGTAGGAGGTTTTTCGTCACATTTGCAGTGTGTGGTCGTGCGTTGTCGCGAAGAAAAACAACACCTTTTGACAGCAACCCTCGGCGCTTATTCTGTATTGCGCGGCGCAATTTCCTAAGTGTCTCGCAGTAAGCATCTGCGTTGATTGTTCGACCACGCGGTAAGAAATCAATGAGTAAGATGCCTTTCCAGTCCCAGAATACTGTGCACATCATTTTCCGAGGTGTCAAGATTTGTTTCGGCTTAACCTTTGCTGGAGATGAAGTGTGCCTCCATTACATTGATTGCCGCTTACTTTCAGGGGTGTCGTAAGAAACCCAAGTTTCATCTCCTGTGACTATCTGTGTCAGAAATTCTTCGCCGCCTTCATTGTAACGGGTCAAAAACTGAAGTGCACTACCCATCCGTTTTGTTTTGTGTTGCTCCGTAAGAATCTTTGGTACCCAACGTCGGCAAAGTTTACGAAAGTTCAGTTTTTTGGTAACAATTTCATGAATTAGTGATCGTGAGATTTGGGGAAATTCCATAGTGAGAGCAGTAATTGTAAACCTGCGGTTTTCCCGGATCTTGTCATCAATCGCGTGAACCAGTTCTTCTGTAACCAAATATGGACGCCCACTTCGTTCTTCATCGTGCTCTTCACTACGTCCTGCATTGAACTGTCGGACCCAACTTCTCACCATTGAATCACTCATCGCATTTTGTCCATACACTTCGCAAATTTGCCGATAAATTTCAATTGGTTTCACTTTCCTAGCATTCAGAAAACGAATCACAGATCTGATTTCACAAGCAGCGGGATTCTCAATCAACACCGACATTGTACGAGTAAACATGCACAACAACGCGTACGTAGCTGACATCGCTCCCCAAATGGCGCACGTTTCTTCTCCTTGATACAGAGCGTCTACCGCGCATATGCGGAACTGCTCTGCAGCGGAACGTACAACTAGTTGAAGACACAGGCGGCACACGTCTATGAAGAAGGTATACAAAAACCCGTGCCACGCTACGACAAATGCCTGCAACATTTCGGCAGTTATGTGGAAAAGTAGTTTAAGGGTTTTAGAATTTTGTGCAATAAATAATTTGTCTGTATCTGTACAAATTTAATGTTATTACCAAACGGAACTTACTTTCTGGATGTACTTCGTATTTTCCCTGCCATTTACATCCCAATTGTTTGTTTGTTTTTCCTCAGAGGCGATGAGAAATTAAGGAATGCTAAGCATTACTTGAGCCGGCCCCGTGGAGTTGGGGTAGCACGCTTGCCTCTCACCCGGAGGCCGCTGGTTCGATTCCCGGCTCCGTCAGGGATTTTAGAAACTGACGTGAGGGTTGGAACGGGGTGCACTCAGCCTCGTGAGGACAATTGAGTAGCTGTCTGACAGTGAGGCAGCGCCCCGATCACGAAAACCAAGATTAACGGCCGAGGGGACCCGATGCGCTGATCACGCGTCACCCCAATATCTGCAGGCCAAATGGCTGGGCAGTGGTCGCTTGGTAGGCTTAGGCCCTTCATGGGCCAGGGGTTAAGCATTACTTGAATGGAATTAATATGGAAATCGGATAAACTGTAATTAGCATGTACCACCTCCATTTTGCCTGGCAGATATTCACATGCGCAGACCGAGATTTGAACCAGGAATGCACGGATGGAAGGCTGACGTCTAACTATCTCAGTCACTTAGGGATCTTGCTTGAAACCTATTTTTCAAATTTTCAGAAGAAGTAAAGCTACCTTACCCTTGTTACAACAATGATTTTTTTTTTTACTTTAGCACTATTGGTATGAGTTTCTTAGGAAAAGAACCCTTGGCAACACTAACGCCCTAATCAGGCATATAAACTTGAGTAGTTCTATTAAACAACTAAGTCCAATACACATTAAAATGATTGGGCTATGTGAATCTAAAATTGAGTTTTGTATGCTTTCAAGAAAGGATCTTGAGTTTACATTCACTCTCTGGGGGTAAAAGTGTTCTATTTTGACATGTCTTATTTTTCCTAAAACTATTCTCTTGCATGTTTTATTCCTAAACTATTCAGGGATTTTGAATACCAAATAAGTATACTTAAACGCTTTTCTTTTATTGAAAACGAGAGTGGAGTTAAAGAAGCATCTCGTTATCCTTGACATCGTAAAGATGTTATGGTACCCGAGGCACTCGTTTGTAGGATAAGTTGCAGTCTTCCAGGGGTTTTAAGTGCTCATCGGCCATTGCTCTTACGTTGAGCTCATCGCTATGTAGACAAGGTCAGGCCTTGAGCGTCTGCCGTGCATCTCGTGACCTAATAGCTTCCGCTCTCTTCCTCACGTTCAAGGGAACATCCTTGTGTTGTGTTTACCTGAGTCCATTGCCCTCCACGACCAGCGCATCTCCACGTGCAACTCGTGACCTAGCGGCGCGTTCAGCCTACGAACACGCATCCATTTCTACAAAGCACCCTGAGTTTACACGTGAACATTTCTTTCATCTTCACTACCATTAAATAACGTTATGATTTCCAAACCAAGTAATAATAATGCTATTTCTACATGAAGAACCATCAAAAGTTTCAGTTCGAATTTGAAGTGAAATGTATTAATCCTCATAACTATATTCAATAAATTGGAAACAAACACTGTTGTTGTTTCATTTGAGGACATCGTGGTCATTTAACCCCGTGCATTTACGTGTGTGTATAAAATTTTACTAATAACCCGTGTTATAGTGGTGTCTGTAGTTTACAGTTTAACAGTTGGATTCTTCTTCTTTCTTCGTTTTGCCCACTTAGGGAGCGCGCTTGAACTTGTTGACTCGGGTTGATGGAGCTTTCCTCTTCTTCTCCTTCCAAAATCTCCTCATGAACTCGCTATGCCCCTTCTTACGTTCCTCCGTCCATTTTATTCCAGTGGTCTTTTCAGCTTTTTCGGTGAAAGAGTGATTTGCTTTATTTAACAAAATTTTACATTTTTGGTCCTGCCAAGCTTACGCTTGTCGGCAGGTGCCAATTATAGTTACTATATATGTTAACAAACACAATTAAATTCACACGTATACAGTCCAATCTCTCACCTTTCAATTATTTTATATAGTGCCGCTAATAACAATTCACAAAAATATTCAATCACCTCAAGCAATTAATTACGTTAAAATTATTATAATATTTAATATTAATACAATAAAGCAATTAAGAGTAAATTATAGTATTTTTTCTTCATTCCTACCTTAATACCTTAATACAACACGTCGTTACTATTTTAAAAACTTAACATAAAACTTAAAACTTACAATGCAAATGTTAGTATCATGTTCATAGTTCATAGTCTGATACTTCTACAAGCAGTTGTCCACTTAGTATAAGGAGTTATTTAATAACCAATCTTTAATACCTTTTTTGTTTTGCTTTTGCCATGCTCTCAAAGTCCAACAGTGAATGTGGCAGCTTATTAAATGGAAATGGCACCGTGTAAGCTAATAATTTTTTGCCAAATTCATTATTTGTTTTAGGAATTACAAAATGTGAGTTCTTAAATCTTGTTTCTTTTTGATGTTTTAAATTTTCTTTGAAAGTATTATTAAAATAGTGTTCCATAATTATCATAAAATGCATTAGGCCCCTACAAGGCATTATCTGACAATTGGAGAACAATATCACTCGTGAGTATAATCCATGCCTTTCACCATGTCCTACACAGAATTTTAGGAAACGTGTAGTAGTAGTTTACAGTTTGTTTATTTAAGCCAATGTTAACAATTTTCGGTCCTGACAAGCTTACGCTTGTCGGCAGGTGCCAATTATAATTACAATTTATATGTTAAAGAAGTAGTTCCGTGAAGAATTAAATAGGTATTTTCATACACCGGTATTCTACTGAACTTACTTAGTACATGAAAAATGAAAACAAGATTTTTAAAATTTGCACAGACACCATTTTGAAGTTCTTATAAAATTCCATAAAATTAGACGTCAGTATATTAAGGCTTGTATGAAGATATACCGTACCAAGTTTCACAGCACTCGGATGAAAAGTCGCGAGAAAAATCCATTTAAATATTTAAATTTCGCCTCGCTGCCATAATGGTTTTGTGCTCACCAGGTTATTGAATGCTCCATATATGAACTTAAGTTAATAGCCTCTATCAACATACAAAATTTCAATTTGATTGCTGTAATAGAATCGCAGATATTGAGAACCGTCAAAATATTTCGGATGGTCGCCTTGTTGGATTGTTATATGAGTAGGTCATACAGTTATATACTATTAGATGAAGATTGTTGCGTAGATACATTTTTCAAACGTTCACTTCAATCGCATGATTAGAACACAAGAAATAAAAACTTAACTTTAAAATGTTACAGTATTGTGTGAGGAGCAGCTCAGGTTTGTTCATTGGACCAGGCATTCCTTCCCTGTACGTTAATGCTCGCAAGATTGTGGGGCATGTCCTTGCTAAGTGAAGGTCACACAAGTCTTGAGAAATCTCACTAAGGACTGTCCATACCAAGTGAACATAATGGGTAGTCGAATGAGTTCGTAAAACATTCCTATTCCGTAAATGAATTACTGTTAATCACATAATTTTCCGTTAAATAAACGGTAATTTGTTTCCATTTCCACGTTATACAGGTTCCACTACATACTGGTATTTCATTTAGCGTTTGGCATTTAAGTAGATTTAAACAGAAAATTACATTATTTCTAAACAATCACCAACAAGCATCTAGATCTTGTATAAATTTGATGGAATTCGGGGTTGCCAACAGGAATTCCTCATAATCTCCTCTATATTCTCTGACACTGCAGTCTTTCCTGATGTGTTGAATAGTCTGCCTTGGTGCGACGCAGTCACACTTAAAAAAATGAATCTTCACATCTTCCGTGACTGTTCTCAGTTTGTTTCGAGTTGAGCATACCTTACATACGGGTACATTAACGGGAATAAAAGGCCATAATTCACGGGACCGGTGATTTTATCCGTTGTGGAGAGGATTCCGCTTATTACAGGTTCTGTTAAAGACAGGTTTTACAGTATTAACAACCCCACTCCATAGCCGTACGTGCTGAATCGTGCATTGAGAATGCGAAGGGGGGCTACAGTAAGTCAGGAAATATCGATGATTCAAATCACAGCTCTGATAGCGAAATTCCTGAGTGAGGTGTTTCCCCGGATATGCCCACACCCTCACCAGGCAAGAGACGAAATGGCACCTTATTTCAAATTCCGGGGCACATCTTCTAAACCCTTAACCCAAGAAATACAGTCACACGCACACTACTACACGTTACTACAGAATCGCAGGTTATCACACAATTTTAAACCATACCCAAGTATACCTAGCTGATCTCGAAGATGTCCCTGACACCTGACATGAATTAACAACAATAAGCTGTTGCCAAGGTAATGGAAAGCTTCCTAGAAAAGAGAATTAGAGTAAAGGAAGAAAACCAAATAGAGGAGGAGCAGTTTGGATTTACAGGGGGCAGGTCAATAGTGGAACCCATCTTCATTCTGAGACAGAACATTCAAAAGAGTTGGGAATATGGGAAGGATATGGTAATGACTTTCTTTGATCAAGAAAAGGCCTATGATAGCATCCCTAGATCAAACGTTTGGGAAACCTTAACAAATAGGGGGATAGGCAAGGAACTCAGAGACATGATAAATGGAATGTGCATGGATTGCTACAGTAGTGTGAAGACTAGAATCGGGACATGGGAATGGTTTAAAATTGTCACTGGACTAAAGCAAGGAAGTGTGTTGTCACCATTATTGATCTTAATGGTGATGGATGACATCATGAAGGCTGCAATTAAAGACTATAGTAGGGCAAATATGAAGGTAATAATGTTTGCAGACGATGTTGTGATCTGGGGCGAGGATGAGACGGAGGTACAAGAACAGCTAGACGTAATAAATGAAACTATTGAGCAATGGGGATTGATAAAAAATGTGGGGAAGAGTAAAACAGTGGTGGTGAGTAGAAGTAAGAAAGATGGAAAAGGAGTAATCAAAGTAGGAGATAAGGAATTGGAAGTGGTGAAACACTTCAAATACTTGGGCAGTGAACTGACTGAAGATGGAAGACTAGATTTGGAAATTAGCAGAAGAATACAACTCGGGAGTGCTTTCTACCAACAGGAACGGGGACTAGTATGGAACAAGGATATACCAAGTAAGGCTAAAGAAGTTATGTACAAAGCATATTATGTTCCTATAATGACATATGCAGCAGAAACTTGGACAATGACTAAGAGGGATGAGAGCAGAGTACAGGCAGCTGAGATGAGATTCCTGAGAAGTATGTTCCAGAAAACGAGGAGAGACAGAATGAGAAATGAGGATATACGGAAAGAACTGGGAATACAGAAAATAAATTACAAACTGGAGCAAAACAGATTGAGATTGTTTGGACATGTCAAACGGATGAATGAAGTAAGGCTACCAAGACCAGCACTGGAACGACGGATGACAGGGAAGAGAGGACGAGGAAGACCAAGAATGCGTTGGATGGACTCGGTGAAGAATAGCATTAGTAAAGAGAACCTGTATTGGAACACCGTGTCGGAAGAGGAATGGTGGAACGACAGAACAAAGTGGAGAGGAACCATATTTGCCCCCACCCAGTGTCAGCTGGAAAAGGGGAAATGAGGATGATGAAGCTGTATTAATGATAATTTAATTTACCAAAATAATAGGGGAAAATGTAACATACTCTTCGGCCCTGATTTTCCGGAGAAACATTTGACATCTGAAGCAAAGATATGAGCGAAATGTGTAGGGCTACCTGTTTCCTTGATATTTAATTACTCTTATATGATTTCACAATTTATGTAAGGATCCACCACCACTGCCTCAACATGATTGGTGAGTGATTTTTTAAAATTAAGTGTTCACAAATTTCCAATATTGAAACAAAATGTTTTTGAAATTTTATACTTATTTGTTCATTTTTATAAATATTTTAAATTATCCTACTTTCAAGTTTTATAGCACATGAAAATCCGTTGGTTATTGACTTAGGGGCACCTAGTGGACTCTGAAGTTTCAATTTCGCTAGGGTGCTGTGAGGTTAGTCGTTGCAGTTCTCTTTACCATTGATCTGATAAATCATCATTTCATGAATGTTGCATTTAGTTTATAAAAGATACATCATCTTAACCCTTGGAGATTGTCTGGGTGAACTTAGGAGTGATATGGGGTGCTTTCTGCCCCCATGGTTGAGTCCACAGCAAGAACGTAATGACTCATACTCAGCAGCGTAGCTTCTCGACTGCAATGGGGAGTTGTCAGTCCGGAGATACGAGGGTCAAATCATGGCACTGGTCCTGAGTGTGGTTTCCCCGGGCATCCTCCAGAAAATGCCGGTTGTTACCCTATTGCCTCGTATGTATGGTGTGGTAGCTATGTAGAGATGAAACGATCAACTCAGGACAGGGAGCATGGTAGGCTGTATCAAACCAGTCAAAGGACTGAAGACTCAAACAACAACAACAACAACCCTATTTCAAGTCGTGGGGCATCTATAACAATCGTTGTCTCTACCGATTACAGTTAAACACATACACCAATCACTACAAAAACACTGGTTATCTGTCAGCTACCTGTGGTGTCGATGTATGTATTGAGATTCCAGATTCAAAGGGCTTGGGTTCGATTCCTGGCTCTGCTAAGAAATTTTACTCTGATCAGAGGGTTGGAGCGAGGTACACTCAGTTTCGTGATGAAAAACTGACAGAAAGTGTGTTTGATTCCCACATCAACCATCCTAGTAAGTTAGTGGTTTTCCATAGTTTCCCAGTTTACTCGATGTGGTTCCTAACGTAAGATCACGATCACTTCCTTCCGAAGACTCAGTTACAGTTACAAATATATTCTATACATTTTATTACGAACACCACACTAACCCAGTTTATCAAAGAAAATCTACACATACCCATGTACACGGGACTGATGACTACAATGTTTAATCCCCTAAACGAATAAACAATTTGTGACTGTCCAGCTGAGGATACTGCATCCTCCTACACATCTGTGCTTGAGGAACTGGCGAACGTATCATTACTTTGTAGCATAACATTTCTCTGCCACGCATTTCAAATTTTGAAGTATTATGTACATACTCAACATTAGGTTGTTGTCATGGTGTAGGCCTACTTGTAAATACATGTGTAGCCTAATGCAAGGCAGGGCCGCGGAATGCGTGTTGGGCCATTGGAGTTCAATTCATGGGCCCCTGTACATTTGCTTCTCTCCGAGTCTTCCTTTAACTTAAAGGTATTCTGTTAATATATAAAACATGAATTAGAAATTATCTGTGTTTAATGCTGTACATTCAAATCCGAACGGTTCGGTTGTGCCCTCATTCTACCCCATATTCATCACGTTAGACGTTTTTCATCATGTGAAGAATATTACAACTATTAACATTTCTGACAAGTACAGTAGTTCCTCCCAACGTGCCAATCAAAACAACAATAAAATATATAAATAATTTGGGAAACGTTGTTTAGCCAGAAGAAAACTTTTAAAAATATTTTAGAACATTATTATGTTGGAAGCGAAGCCTCCGTGGCTAAGGCGGCAGCACGCCGGCCTCTCACCGCAGGATACGTGGTTCAAATCCCGGTCACTCCATGTGAGATCTGTGCTGGACAAAACGGAGGCAGACAGGTTTTTCTCCGGGTACTCCGGTTTTCCCTGTCAAAATGTCATTCCAGCAACACTCTCCACTATCATTTCATTTCATCTGTCATTCATCTAATCGTTGCCCCAGAGGAGTGCGTCAGGCCTCGGCAGCCGGCACAGTTCATATCCTCGCCGCTAGTTGGGGGCTTCATTCATTCCATTCCTGACCCGGTTGGAGAATGGAAGCAGGCTGTGGATTTTCATTTCATTATGTTGGAAGAAATTTTACAGTGTTGCCTTAGTATTCGAAAATTAATGTTTTTCTGTCGGTCAACACAATTGTACCCAATTGCAATGGGTGGTTACCTAATCACACTAATATATAACAAGATGTTCAGTAAAGATCATATAGCCTACTTTCTCCTAAATGCATGGGTATTGTTATAACTCTTTGTCCTTTTCAAGGAGTATAATTGAATGTTGGTTGTAGTAGCTTGTTGAAATACAACGTGCTATAGGGATATTAAACATGAATATGAGGTCCCTTTGCTAGTGCTACCTCTGTAAAAAAAATCGTTCAATTCGGTTTCACCGTGTTTGAATTGATATGGGGAATGGATTTGCACACATACATGGCCGCTATCTGCAAACTATTGGGCTGATGACTTTGTAGTCAGTCATAAGATGCTTTCCACAAAAAGGCATGTTGTTGAAAAATTATTAGGATGGTCGTAATTTGATTTAAGGTTTTAACATTTGGGTGGCCGTCATTCCGTTTCCGTCAAGATGGCGGCGATATAAAATATGACACTGAGGTGCCCTTTGCTAGTGCTACCTCTGTACCAAATTTCGTTCAATTCGGTTTCACCGTGTTTGAATTGATAGGGGGAATCGATTTGCACACATACTTGGCCACCATCTGCAAACTATTGGGCTGATGATCTTGCAGTTTGGTAGGAATATGCTTCCTACATAAAGATATGTTGTTGCAAAATTTGGTAGAGACTAGATTATTACATTGGTCATAATTACATTTTAGCTTTTAACATTTGGGTGGCCGCGATTACGTTTCCGTCAAGATGGCGGTGATATAAAACATGACACTGAGGTGCCCTTTGCTAGTGCTACCTCTGTACCAAATTTCGTTCCATTCGGTTTCACCGTGTTCGAATTAATAGGGGGAATCGATTTTGACACAAAGATGGTCGCCATCCGCAAACAATCCGGCTAATGACCTATTAGATTGGTCAAAGGATGCTCCCTCCATAAAGGTATTTTGATGCAAAATTTCGTAGAGATCGGATGATTATGTTAGTGGTAATTTGATTTAAGCTTTGAACATTTGTGTGGCCGCCATTACGTTTCTGTCAAGACGGCGGCGATTTTAAAAACATGACACTGAGGTGCCCTTTGCTAGTGCTACTTCTGTACCAAATTTCGTTCCATTCGGTTTCATCGTGTTTGAATGAATAGGGGGAATCGATTTTGACTCAAAGATGGCCGCCATCCGCAAACTATTAGGCTAATGACCTATTAATTTGGTCAAAGGATGCTTCCTCTATAAAGGTATGTTGTTGCAAAATTTGGTAGAGATCGGATGATTAGGTTAGTCGTAATTTGATTTAAGCTTTGAACATTTGTGTGGCCACCATTACGTTTCCGTCAAGATGGCGGCAATATATAACATGACACTGAGGTGCCCTTTGCCAGTACTACGTCTGTACAAAATTTCGTTCCATTCGGTTTCACCGTGATCGAATTAATAGGGGGAATCGATTTTCACACAAAGATAGCCGCCATCCGCACACTAGTTGGCTGATGACCTATTCGTTTGGTCATAGGATGCTTCCCCCATAAAGGTATGCTGTTGCAAAATTTGGTAGAGATTGGATGATTTGGTTAGTCGTAATTTGATTTAAGCTTTGAACATTTGTGTGGTCGCCATTACGTTTCCGTCAAGATGGCGGCGATATAAAACATGACACGGAGATGTCCTTTGCTAGTGCTACCTTTGTACTGTACCCATGTGAGTAATCTCGTTGAATAATATGCATCTGCCTCCAACTAGCATCAGCTCTCAGGCGTGTACGGTAACCCCAATTTTGCAGTGCATATTTTGGATTTGAGGCTAACAGGTATCAACTCTACAATGATAAGGCACAACTCTATTCTAAAACTTTAATTCATTTATAAATCATGGCTTCAAACACAAAACAATACCCAAAAAGCATAAAATAAAAGCAAACAAAATTTTTACTTCCACAATCCATAAGTAAACAAATATAAAATCACAACAAAGTCATATCTAGCCATAATGCTTTACCCTTCTGTGAACTTCACAAGGATATACTAGTGCGCTGATGCACCTACGACTTCAAAACAAATGTACATTAACATAACAGTCATACAATGTGACTTCTTTAATATTACAACAAGGATTATTCCTTAAATCTCTTTATGTTAAACAATTATGTGTGCCGTGCGTGTTTTAATATTTTTCTTCTCACCAATGAAATGCTTTGCATGCATTTACCTATTTGGACGTTGCACCAAAATCAACGTGCAACTCCATAATTATGTAAGCTACCCCCTACATCCTCCAATTATATGGTTTCACCGCATGCTGTCTGTGATTCCTAGATAAAACGTTACGTTATAGCTTATGTCGGATTGTACGATAGACTACCTCGCGCTCATGGCGATTGGCATCTAGTAACCAACTACATGACTTGGCTCCAGTGACAGTACAAATATATCATGTAACTATTCGTCAGATAGCTAAATTAATGAACCATCAGGATTAACTATAATTATCCATGTGTTCACAAACCACATGGCTATAATACTCAACATAACAATCTTGCATTATATGTCATTTTAACAAGGTCTAGAATCTCTTCCCTCTTTTACTTGCCTGAGCGGTCCGGGTGGTTGGCACCGACCCTCGGCTAAAGGAAATCGCTACACAATAGAAAGTGGGATGGGTCGTTCCACCAATTATCTCGACCTTTCTAAAAGTTTGAAAGCTTCCCTCTCTCTAAGCAGTGGAGATTTACAAGACAAATACTGTGTCCTAACCGACACACATGTTCCCAAAGGATCTTAATTGACTATTCTGCCAACAGGTATTGAATGAGCTCTTGTAATTATTCCTACGTCGAGGATAATGATTAATTAATGGCCTCACATGGGTCCATTCAACATGAAGGTTCGGGGTTCGTA
This sequence comes from Meconema thalassinum, assembly GCA_946902985.2. Classification (NCBI taxonomy): domain Eukaryota; kingdom Metazoa; phylum Arthropoda; class Insecta; order Orthoptera; family Tettigoniidae; genus Meconema; species Meconema thalassinum. The sequence continues at coordinate 1,944,722,341 of OX336388.2, forward strand.
ATGCATGAGCCTGGCGGTGACCGATGTCTCAAGTATAATATAGGCGCACAAAACCACTGTCGCCCTGAGTTTTCGCTGCCCACGAGCGTAAATAACTCATCATAAGTTCTCGGGAAATCATAGAGCTGCGAGGTGTCCTTGTTATCCTCGACTCTATCATAGGATTCCAATCCGGAACACATTCCAATCCTTTCTTCAGAGTTAGGGTCCATTCACTAAAACTCTGGCATAAATAATATCTCCAACAATGTCCACGACATAGGAGAATTCATACGTAGAATAGACTATCTGGCCCCTAATGCTCCATGCTACGACATTCCGACCTCTAATATTAAGAGAAATCTAACATTTACTCTATAAGCTTCTCAATTAAGCTGCAAATTCAATTCATTAAAAGCTCTTTCATTACTGGTATCATTACTGAATATATGCAATATTCTGATATAAAGCTTCTTTCCATAATTACTGAAATGTAATCTCACTGTAACATCTTCCTGCTTAGATTGATAAGCCTTGCACTTAGCGTTAATAATTCTCGCTTACACCATTTATTTGTTTCCTGATGTGTTCATTCATACACTTAATAACCATTATTATTATTATCATCATTTCTCACTGACATAAATGAACAAAATCATCCTTGATTATTATTATGAATCTCATTGACATAAATGACCAAAATCATTATTTATTATTATTCTCATATAAATTACCAAAATTTCCGACATAGCTAGACGTTTTAAACTCGAACAATCGCGTTCGTTACATTTACATAACTGATTGCCATTCTTAATTCATAGTGGGAATAACTACTCCACTTAATGATGCAAATCAACATCTCAACTCTATAAAAATCAACTCAATACTGATTAAACATGGAGGATCAGCCTCCTAACTGATTTTTACTGGCATCTATAAGGAATTCACAATACCTTTACGGAATCACAGACATGCATCGGTCCATACTTCTACATAATTATAACCATAATTTGTGGGGTACTTACATCTCTATAGGCATCTAAGGTGGCTCCAACCAATCATATTCTTCCATGTCGCCCGCCATAATGGGTTTAACGCGACATATTTCTCTTGTTTACACACATTTGATTACACATTCCTATCACCAACACGACACGTTGCATACCTTTCAGGAAGTTATCACTCCTCAAACATGTGAAACACTTCATCAAACACTACTTTAAATGATATTTTTACATATACATTACACTGAACACTCGTCACTTTATACACATTTCAATGCTGAAATTCCCTAGCAGAGATCGAAATTGCAGGTGTCGACGGCATCTGACGTTACCAACTCCTGATTGAAAGTCTGGTTATCTGCTCTCGGAACTCTCCAACAGTTTTATGACGATCATTACTCCTACAGTAAGCGTCCTGCGTTACATCAATACGCTTGCTCCTAAACATGAGCGTTAACATCTGGTACTCTCATGGCAATACCAAACACTTAGTAAGGTTTCTTTAGCGCATTCTATCGTTGTTACACACATATACGATTAGTTAATACTATACACACTGCGCTTAATAAAGTTCAACACTTTCACAAATAATTATATACAATATTTCTACCGTTAGTCTATACGGTGCTTCGTAACTGAACACGTCATAGTTCGTGCTGCTAATTATGCCTGTATCACGACTATTATTCATACAAGCGTATTTACTGTTTCTTTTACACATACCAGTCCTTGTTCGGCGTCTCGATGAATAGAATCGTCATGCGTTTTGCCTTGACGAACTGGCTTCCACCTGGCTGTAGCTGACTGAAGTTTCACTCGAAGACTGCACGTAACTTATTTGAAGACTTCTGTCTGTGGCTTACACGCTGTCTCGTACTGCTGCATATTTGCTGCATACTGATTGCAACTTATTGCCATTGTGCTACAATTGACAATTGAGTAAAACTATAACTGACTGTAACTGCGCTTGGCGGCATGTAGACTGAACTTGGCTGCGTCTCGACTGGCTTACAACTGGGCTTCAACTGACTTCAAGTGAGCTAGAACAGAGTAACACTGAGAACAGAGTAGGACTGAGATTCAAGTGAGGGCTCCTCCTGGGGTCTACTCCCTTATATCGGATTTCCACAGAAAGTAGAGCAACATCTTCCCGCGTAATCTTCGCTCCTCTCACAGCATGATTCAGGTCTTCAAACCATGATCATTGTGTTCCTCTCTCTTCACAGGTCCCAAAACTATCTGTGTGCAAAGGAATCGCTCGTTCAATTAATTAATATTAATTCCTTTCTCCATGGCGTGGGACGCTACCTAGTCGGGAAGTCCCCGTCAACATCTTCACATCCCTCCGCGAACAATGGTCGTTTTACAGTCCTTACGCACATCACTAAATATGCACCAATTTCGCAGGTAAAAGACTCTAAAATTATCTTCTTGCCAAGATATTCACCTGTGTGCAACTCTCATCTCGATTCGTTACTCCAATCACGAGTAATCAATGATTTTTCTGGGCATTTCTCCGCCCCTACTTCAAATCTATTCTCCGTCGGGGAATAACTGTGTCATTATTCAGGCCTCTCCCCTGCTCCAGACGACATAATGGGGTGACAGAGATGGACGTGGCTCCACTGGGACCAACCCACAATTCTGGGCCGATTAGTAAATGTCAGCTCTGCCCTCCTCTGTGCTTCAAACCTCCAATAGCTTACACCAAATCGTCTTATAATGATATAATCTGCTCATTATTTCCTACATTATTTTAATAAATAATGCCATTTCATCAAAAATCACACCAGTGATTAAATATACATTTCTTTCGAGGGGTTTTTACCAAGAAACTCCCTGTACAGATCCCTGGTTCGCTTCCTGGCGGAACCTTTTTACTGAGATCACAGTCTCTGAGAACCATGTTCGATTCCAGTCAGCATAACCCCATCGGGTTCATGTTCCCCTTGCAAAACTTATAAAAGTCCAATGCAAGTGGCTTATATAAGTAACCAGCTGACTGTCGACCACCGTCTGTGTTTACGTCTGGGGTCCTTCACCTTGTCTGGCTGCGAGTGGGTTAGTAGTGTTCCCCCTTCCACACTCGGCCTTGTTTCTGAGCTGTCTATTCTCCCTGCGAAGGGTCGCGTTTACAGCCTCAACCTCTCTGGCTACCCTGACCATTTCTTCATAGAATTCTCGCAAACACTGGCATTCTTTCTGCTCTCCGCTTACACTGGGTAAACTGTCTGCTTCTTGTCCCGTCTCGCCGTTCCAACATTCAGGTCTGCCTGCTTGGCTGCCTCCGCTCTCCACGTTGAGTTGGGTGTGCGTTACTAATTCTTCTTCTGGTTCATCGAATTCTTCTGGCGAGTAATAAATTTTTAAGTTGGCTATGTTCATAACGACCTCGTTTCCATTCTCTAAATGCCTTAACCTGTATGCATTGTTCTGGAGGTCTCTTATCACCTCGAACGGGCCGTGGTAAGAAAAATTAAACTTCTTATACTTCCGAGCCTCTGGATCTGAACTGGCGGGTTTCTTAATTAAAACTTTCTGTCCCACGAGAAGCGGTTTATGATACCTCTTCGCACGATTCCTTCTCTGGCGTCTCTCCGCCTGTGCTTTGAGATATTCAAAGGTTCGTTGGATCCTCAATTCTCTACCGGGCTGTGCGTCTACAGGTAATGGAATAACACCATTCCACGGTCTCTCTGGTCTCTGATCCAGATGTAGAGTAACGGGAACCTGACCTGTCGCCTCATGTACAGTATTATTTACACAGTATTCAATTACTTCTAGAAATTCAATCCAACGCCAATTCGCTTCAGAACAGTAGATCTTCATGTATTTCTGGATCTCTCTCATTACTCTTTCAACGGGACTTGCCTCAGGATGGCGAATGGTAGATAAAATCTGCCTAATTCCTAGAGTTTCCAGTTCTCGACGAAATTCTGCACTAGTAAAGCAACTTCCGTGGTCCGAGAGAATGTTATCCGGCTTCCCAAGAATCGGAATAACTCTCTCTTTCAGGCGCTTCAAGACCTGTTTTGAACTTGTCTTTTGAATGGGGCACAACACCACCATTTTCGAAAATACATCCATGGCTACAAAAATGTGTCTATTGCCTCTACGTGCTCTAGGCAATGGTCCAAAGTTGTCGATACTCAATAGCTGCCTTGGCTTCTCTGGTAATAACGGGATAGGTCGTTGCCTCATTAAAAAGGGATTCGGCTTTACCCTTTGGCAAAGATCACATGTTCTAATAGCATTTCTCACCGTTTCTCTCAATTTTGGCCAAGTAAATGCTTCCTTCAACAGAGCACAGATTTTATCAATCCCCGGATGACCAAATGCTCTGTGGGCTAGCCATACTAATCTCCTCTGCAAAGATGCAGGAATTACAATCCTTTGACGTGTGTGATCCACATCGTCCCACTTGTGTAATATCTGATTATACCATATATAATCTGTTGCCAATGCCTCCGCCTCTCTGTATATCGCAGTTCCCCTTGCTAATCGTCCCTCAAAGTAATCGATTATCATCTTCAACCATGGGTCTTCGCGTTGTAGGTTGGTAATGTTCCTTAAGTCATCCAACGTCTTCTGATCTCGATTCTCAATCTGGACCGCTAGTACTTCTTCTTCTCTAGGGTAACGACTTAATATGTCCGGTATTACATTCTCTTTCCCTGGACAGTATTCTATTTCCACATTAAATTGCTGGATATACAGGGACCATCTTGTCAATCTCTGACTAGACAAATCTGTCTTTAACAAAAATGTTAAAGCTTTATGGTCTGTTCTCAGAACTATTCGGAAGCCGTACACGAGTTTGTGCCACGATTGCAACGCGTACAAAATTGCGAGCAATTCTATCTCTGTGATCGTGTAATTTTTCTCATGGGCTCTCAGTCTTCTGCTGATAAAGGCGATAAAAACTTTCTTCTCAGGCTGGTCAACATTTTCCTGGAATAGCATCGCTCCAATCCCAATAAGTGATGCATCCGTCTGTATGATAAACTTCTGGGTATAATCTGGGTATCCCAGTTTCACATATTCCAAAAGCATTTGTTTTGACCTCACGAATGCTTCCTGACATTGCTCCGTCCAATTCCATCTGCCGCCTTTCTTCAATAGGTCCTGCAGTGGTGCTACTGTCGCAGTATAGTTTGGGCAGTGGTTCGAAAAGAATCCAATTACTCCCAAATACTGTCGGACGTGCTTAACTTTCGTGGGTCGAGGGAAATTCCGAATTACCTCCAATTTATCTGGGTTAGGCTTCACTCCATTTGCATCAATAACATGCCCTAGGAATTTAACTTCCCTCTGACAGAAGTGCGATTTCTTGATATTGACCTTAAAGTTAGCCTCTCGAAGGTCATCTAGCAACTTCTTCAGGTCTCTCATGTGCTCCTCCAGAGATTCTGATGTGAGTAGAATGTCGTCTACATATCTGATGGTACTCTCTTTAACCTCATCTGATAGATTGCGATCTAACGCTCTTATCAGGGCTGAACCAGCTGTTTTCAACCCAAAAGGTAGCCTTAAAAATGTGAATGTATGTTGATCAAACATAAATCCTGTCAACAGACTAGTTTTCTTCTCTAATTCAAGATGGTGGAAACTGGATGTGATATCCAAATTTGAGAATATAGTTTTCCCTTTAAACTTCCTGAGGATCTCTTTAATAGGTGGCACTTGGTCAAATTCCGGAATAACTCTCAAATTTAAGCGTCTCAGGTCCAAGCAGACTCTGACAGATCCGTCTGTCTTTGGTACAATTACCAATGGACTTACATAAGGCGTAGGTGTTTTCTCAATAACACCGGCCTCCAACCTCTCCTGAATTGCCTCTTTCACTTTTGCATAATGCTTTTCAGCTATAGGGTAGGGTTTCTGCCTAAATGGTGTCCAATCACTGACTTGAAAAGCATAAGTGAAGTTCTTTATCCGACCAGGTCTCGAATCAAAGACTTCCTTCTGTTCCAGCAATAACTGCTTTAAATTTTCCTTCTCTTTTAGCCCAATTTTCGCTTCTTCTAGCTTCTCCGAAATGTAGTCTTCCAATTTGGGTTCCAGATCTTTTTCCAAGTCTGTGGCTAGTGTTTTGAGCTCCGCTTCCAACTGCTCCATAGCTAATACTTCTTCATCAGCCACATCTCTGTATGTATGCCATACTTGTTCACTGGACCCTGGTTCAATTTCATTGAGTGCGACCTCTAAGCCTTCAGCTTCTTCATTCACATGGAACATAACCCTGTCCTGTGCTAGGTCAATTATCACTCTGTATTCCCTTATAAACTCTGCCCCAATAAGTAGGTTATAAGGTAGTTTGTTTACTAACAGAAAACTCTGTGAGAAAATAGAGCCTCCTATCTGTAAATCTAGGAATACCTGGTATTTACATATCATTGTTCTGTCTGGAATTACCCCTTTAATTTTGACACTGGAGATCGGTATCTTCAAAATATTCTCTCTCCGGGCTATTTCATTATATAGAGCTTGTGTCATCAGGCTCACTGTTGATCCTGTGTCTAGCAGACTTCTGACTTTTAATCCTGCCACTCTCACAATTATAATAGGCAATTCTCTCTTGACCATGACCTGTGGTCCTCCTGTATCCTCAATCAATTCTTCTGGTTTGGCTATCCAATTGATGATGTTAATAGACTTCCATCCATCAGTCTCGAGCTCTTCTAATTTTGGCGTTTTTTTTTTTTTCTTCAGCGCCCGCCCCTTTGGAGTTCCTTCTCTCCTGTTCGCTGCGCTGTAGTTCCAAACTCTTAGCTCCATCTCCATATCTGTCTGGCGATGTCCTGTTCTGCATGACTTCTTGCCAGCGGACTTGTGATTTCTGGGGCTCATCTCCCCTTTCTTCGAGGTATCGCAAAGAAGCATGATATCGCTCTTCTGCCTCGTCATCGAAGTTATTTCTTCTCTCTTGGGGTCTCCAATTTCTATTATTGCCTTCCTGGCCATTATTACCTCCATTGTTATGGTACGGTTTGCCCCTGTTATTGTGTTTATTCCACGAACTTCGACCTCTTCCTGCTTTATTAGCATTTCCTTTGTACCTTGACTGCCATTTTCTGGGTTCCTGTTCCCATTGCCGTCCATAGGAATCTAAAGTTTCTGTGCTCGTGGCCTTGTTGTTCCTTGGAGCTTGCTGTTGGTCAGTCTGTGTGTTGGTCACGTGGACTTGTTCCACGGTTCGACTCTGACGCATAGTATTTGCTGTGGTGAGGTCCAGTTGCCTTAGAACTGTCTCCATTTCCATAGCCGTTTTCGCATTAGCCGAGATTAGTAGCCTTTGGATCTCGTATGGAAGCTGTTTGGCGATAGCAATGCATAGCTCCAGTTCACTAGGTTTTTGATCCAGCTCTTTAAAACGACACATCTGCGATATGAAAAATTCTGCGTACTTCGTCGGGTTGTTCGTGCTGTACTTTTTGGCATACAAATCCAGCCGTAAATTCTGCTGAGTCGCGGCGTCCCAATATCTTTTCAAGAATGCCTCGCGGAATTCCTCAACAGTATCAAAAGTGTAACGGAAGCTGCGAAACCATAATGCGCACTCCCCCTCTGTTAACTTCTCTATAGCACGTAGCCTACGCTCCTGCGGTATTCGTGCATCATTGAGATATTCAGTCACTTCCTTTAACCAATATTTTGGTGTCATACTACAGTGACTACCTGAAAACTTCCTAGGTTTTTCCTCACTTGCCCTAATGACGTTTATCACCTGGGTGTGCATCGCGTTTTCATGTGGCGTCGATGCCGCAATTGGTACACCTGGCGTCATGTAAGGACTTTCTCCTGCGCCTGCAGCGTTTCTGCTTATAGGTTGGGTTTCTAGGTCTGCCCACCTTGTTTTTCTTATATCCTCTATGCTGCCTTCACTTGACTTAGGATATTTCAGAAGTGTCTCCTCCTGTGCTATTATCCTAGTCTCCATTTGGTTATGGCGCATTTCTGCTCTTTCTAGGCGAGTGATGACTTCTTTTTCTATTCTCGTAAGCCTATCTCGGTTTTCCTCGGCTACTTGACAAATTTTCACCTTGTCTTCTTTCAGACTTTGTTTGATATGGGATATTTCATCCTCTACGTCCTCTTTAATTTGAGCAAGGGTCTTGTCGCTTGCCTCTGTTTTCTGGCCTTCTCTTATTTCGAGTTCTTCTCTCAGACCTTTAATTTCATCTTGAATGTGTCCATTGACTTTAGACAATTCATTCCGGACCTTGGTGATCTCGCCTCTATTTTCCTCTTGTCTTTTATTGACTATGACAATATCACTCTGAACTTGGTCCAGTTCTTTATGAACTTTACCCATCTGACCTTTTACGTTGCCTACCAGCTCCTTACTTTCCTGCGCGATAGCCTTAACTTCGCCTATTTCCTGGCATTGACCTAATATATTCTGGTCCTGTTTCTTGAGATCACCGTTAATTGCTCTAGCGTAGCTTTTCAATTTCTGGTCCCATTTGGAGTCGTTCTCCTCTAATCTCTGGTCTACTGTTTTCGTAAACTCTGCGAACTGTTTCGCTTGGCGTTCGAGATTCGCCTCATTTTGGATCTGAATATCCTTAATATCGTTAGACAACGCCTCTAATTTACTGTTGGTTTGCTCCTGAGCATGCCTACACGCTTGCAAATTACCCTCAAGTTTGGCTTCTATGGCCTCGAAACGTTTGTCCGTTTTTACCTGCATTTCCGATACAATGCTTACAACAGTATCTGTTACTTCGGTCTTAATGACTTCTTGCATTTGACCTAACTTATTGTTTAATTCATCTTTATATTCAACTTTATTTGCATCTAACCGACTGTTTATTTCAGTTTTATTTGCATCTAAACGGTTGTTTATTTCAACCTGAGTTGCATTAATTGCCTCCTGATTGGCATCTAACCTGTTATTTAACTCTCTCTGGTTCTCATCTAACCGAGTGTTTATACTATCCTGGAACGCCTTGGTTTCCAGTTTGTTCTGCTCGTTAGCAGCATCAAAATGTTGTTTCAGTCCTGCAATAACTTGCAAGATCTCCTCCGTACCTGACATGTTACAATAACACACTTAAATATGCAGGCAGGCTTCCTGGAAAAATATGTGGATACGTTTCGAAGAGAAACATCAAACACTGCACACATATTGTGAAGTCGTACAAAACCTGATAATATTATGGTAGATTGTGGATTGGGTATGTAACGCTAGTACCCTTAGGCCATTCTCTTCTCAATAGAGAGATTCTGCGTTACCTCAAAAAGCCTACTGAATTCAAAAATCACTCAAACACAGTTTGAGGCAAAACAATTACTATGGTTTTCCCCATGAAATACCATAAAAAATCTATGGGTTTTCCCTAAATCCCATAAGTTCCACGTATTCTGGGCGCCATGTAAATTATATAGTATCTATCGTTGCCCGGTTCGTGCAATGCCAAAATCGCTCATATTGCACTGACGCAGGCGGTTCCATAACGAGTTAATACCGCCCCACGTTGCCTGGGCCATGATAAATTAATATGTGTCGTGGTACTAGTAGGACATCGGCCGTATTTTAATTTACTATAAAAACTGTTCAGGGAGTGGTTTTTACTGCCGAAAGCCCCACTTGGGCCACGCCATGATAAATTAATAGAGCTTTTACTACCATAGACTCCACAGATGGGCGTCATGATAAATGAATGGAGAATAATGTCTACAGGTATCTATCAAAATTTATATATACGTATCGGAACTTAGCTATGGATTAGGAGCGGTCACACCCTACTTCGTTAATTCTTACTTTAATAGAGTTGTGTGCATTAAATCTGACCGACTTTAGTCGTACCTTTAGCTCAAATCACAGTATAGGACATCAATTTCCATGTACCCATGTGAGTAATCTCGTTGAATAATATGCATCTGCCTCCAACTAGCATCAGCTCTCAGGCGTGTACGGTAACCCCAATTTTGCAGTGCATATTTTGGATTTGAGGCTAACAGGTATCAACTCTACAATGATAAGGCACAACTCTATTCTAAAACTTTAATTCATTTATAAATCATGGCTTCAAACACAAAACAATACCCAAAAAGCATAAAATAAAAGCAAACAAAATTTTTACTTCCACAATCCATAAGTAAACAAATATAAAATCACAACAAAGTCATATCTAGCCATAATGCTTTACCCTTCTGTGAACTTCACAAGGATATACTAGTGCGCTGATGCACCTACGACTTCAAAACAAATGTACATTAACATAACAGTCATACAATGTGACTTCTTTAATATTACAACAAGGATTATTCCTTAAATCTCTTTATGTTAAACAATTATGTGTGCCGTGCGTGTTTTAATATTTTTCTTCTCACCAATGAAATGCTTTGCATGCATTTACCTATTTGGACGTTGCACCAAAATCAACGTGCAACTCCATAATTATGTAAGCTACCCCCTACATCCTCCAATTATATGGTTTCACCGCATGCTGTCTGTGATTCCTAGATAAAACGTTACGTTATAGCTTATGTCGGATTGTACGATAGACTACCTCGCGCTCATGGCGATTGGCATCTAGTAACCAACTACATGACTTGGCTCCAGTGACAGTACAAATATATCATGTAACTATTCGTCAGATAGCTAAATTAATGAACCATCAGGATTAACTATAATTATCCATGTGTTCACAAACCACATGGCTATAATACTCAACATAACAATCTTGCATTATATGTCATTTTAACAAGGTCTAGAATCTCTTCCCTCTTTTACTTGCCTGAGCGGTCCGGGTGGTTGGCACCGACCCTCGGCTAAAGGAAATCGCTACACAATAGAAAGTGGGATGGGTCGTTCCACCAATTATCTCGACCTTTCTAAAAGTTTGAAAGCTTCCCTCTCTCTAAGCAGTGGAGATTTACAAGACAAATACTGTGTCCTAACCGACACACATGTTCCCAAAGGATCTTAATTGACTATTCTGCCAACAGGTATTGAATGAGCTCTTGTAATTATTCCTACGTCGAGGATAATGATTAATTAATGGCCTCACATGGGTCCATTCAACATGAAGGTTCGGGGTTCGTAATGCATGAGCCTGGCGGTGACCGATGTCTCAAGTATAATATAGGCGCACAAAACCACTGTCGCCCTGAGTTTTCGCTGCCCACGAGCGTAAATAACTCATCATAAGTTCTCGGGAAATCATAGAGCTGCGAGGTGTCCTTGTTATCCTCGACTCTATCATAGGATTCCAATCCGGAACACATTCCAATCCTTTCTTCAGAGTTAGGGTCCATTCACTAAAACTCTGGCATAAATAATATCTCCAACAATGTCCACGACATAGGAGAATTCATACGTAGAATAGACTATCTGGCCCCTAATGCTCCATGCTACGACATTCCGACCTCTAATATTAAGAGAAATCTAACATTTACTCTATAAGCTTCTCAATTAAGCTGCAAATTCAATTCATTAAAAGCTCTTTCATTACTGGTATCATTACTGAATATATGCAATATTCTGATATAAAGCTTCTTTCCATAATTACTGAAATGTAATCTCACTGTAACATCTTCCTGCTTAGATTGATAAGCCTTGCACTTAGCGTTAATAATTCTCGCTTACACCATTTATTTGTTTCCTGATGTGTTCATTCATACACTTAATAACCATTATTATTATTATCATCATTTCTCACTGACATAAATGACCAAAATCATCCTTGATTATTATTATGAATCTCATTGACATAAATGACCAAAATCATTATTTATTATTATTCTCATATAAATTACCAAAATTTCCGACATAGCTAGACGTTTTAAACTCGAACAATCGCGTTCGTTACATTTACATAACTGATTGCCATTCTTAATTCATAGTGGGAATAACTACTCCACTTAATGATGCAAATCAACATCTCAACTCTATAAAAATCAACTCAATACTGATTAAACATGGAGGATCAGCCTCCTAACTGATTTTACTGGCATCTATAAGGAATTCACAATACCTTTACGGAATCACAGACATGCATCGGTCCATACTTCTACATAATTATAACCATAATTTGTGGGGTACTTACATCTCTATAGGCATCTAAGGTGGCTCCAACCAATCATATTCTTCCATGTCGCCCGCCATAATGGGTTTAACGCGACATATTTCTCTTGTTTACACACATTTGATTACACATTCCTATCACCAACACGACACGTTGCATACCTTTCAGGAAGTTATCACTCCTCAAACATGTGAAACACTTCATCAAACACTACTTTAAATGATATTTTTACATATACATTACACTGAACACTCGTCACTTTATACACATTTCAATGCTGAAATTCCCTAGCAGAGATCGAAATTGCAGGTGTCGACGGCATCTGACGTTACCAACTCCTGATTGAAAGTCTGGTTATCTGCTCTCGGAACTCTCCAACAGTTTTATGACGATCATTACTCCTACAGTAAGCGTCCTGCGTTACATCAATACGCTTGCTCCTAAACATGAGCGTTAACATCTGGTACTCTCATGGCAATACCAAACACTTAGTAAGGTTTCTTTAGCGCATTCTATCGTTGTTACACACATATACGATTAGTTAATACTATACACACTGCGCTTAATAAAGTTCAACACTTTCACAAATAATTATATACAATATTTCTACCGTTAGTCTATACGGTGCTTCGTAACTGAACACGTCATAGTTCGTGCTGCTAATTATGCCTGTATCACGACTATTATTCATACAAGCGTATTTACTGTTTCTTTTACACATACCAGTCCTTGTTCGGCGTCTCGATGAATAGAATCGTCATGCGTTTTGCCTTGACGAACTGGCTTCCACCTGGCTGTAGCTGACTGAAGTTTCACTCGAAGACTGCACGTAACTTATTTGAAGACTTCTGTCTGCGGCTTACACGCTGTCTCGTACTGCTGCATATTTGCTGCATACTGATTGCAACTTATTGCCATTGTGCTACAATTGACAATTGAGTAAAACTATAACTGACTGTAACTGCGCTTGGCGGCATGTAGACTGAACTTGGCTGCGTCTCGACTGGCTTACAACTGGGCTTCAACTGACTTCAAGTGAGCTAGAACAGAGTAACACTGAGAACAGAGTAGGACTGAGATTCAAGTGAGGGCTCCTCCTGGGGTCTACTCCCTTATATCGGATTTCCACAGAAAGTAGAGCAACATCTTCCCGCGTAATCTTCGCTCCTCTCACAGCATGATTCAGGTCTTCAAACCATGATCATTGTGTTCCTCTCTCTTCACAGGTCCCAAAACTATCTGTGTGCAAAGGAATCGCTCGTTCAATTAATTAATATTAATTCCTTTCTCCATGGCGTGGGACGCTACCTAGTCGGGAAGTCCCCGTCAACATCTTCACATCCCTCCGCGAACAATGGTCGTTTTACAGTCCTTACGCACATCACTAAATATGCACCAATTTCGCAGGTAAAAGACTCTAAAATTATCTTCTTGCCAAGATATTCACCTGTGTGCAACTCTCATCTCGATTCGTTACTCCAATCACGAGTAATCAATGATTTTTCTGGGCATTTCTCCGCCCCTACTTCAAATCTATTCTCCGTCGGGGAATAACTGTGTCATTATTCAGGCCTCTCCCCTGCTCCAGACGACATAATGGGGTGACAGAGATGGACGTGGCTCCACTGGGACCAACCCACAATTCTGGGCCGATTAGTAAATGTCAGCTCTGCCCTCCTCTGTGCTTCAAACCTCCAATAGCTTACACCAAATCGTCTTATAATGATATAATCTGCTCATTATTTCCTACATTATTTTAATAAATAATGCCATTTCATCAAAAATCACACCAGTGATTAAATATACATTTCTTTCGAGGGTTTTTTACCAAGAAACTCCCTGTACAGATCCCTGGTTCGCTTCCTGGCGGAACCTTTTTACTGAGATCACAGTCTCTGAGAACCATGTTCGATTCCAGTCAGCATAACCCCATCGGGTTCAGTACCAAATTTCGTTCAATTCTCGTTCACCATGTTCGAATTGATAGGGGGAGACAGACATTCAGAGTACACACGCTCACACACACACGCACAGACTCACACACAGACAGACACACTTTTTTTCGCCCTGTGTTGATCTCATAAGTCTACTTTCATTTTTTGCAAAAATCGAAAGTAAGCTAAAAATGAGATGGTGTGTGTCTGTCTTTCTATCTGTCTGTCTGTCTGCCTGTCTGTGTGTTACTCAATAACGCAAGAACCACTGGTCCGATTTAAATGAAATTTTGCATGGATGTAGCTGATTTACCATGTTTACATATAGGATATTTTTAATTTCTATATTTTGCACTATTAAAAAATGGCGACCATTTTAGTGACGTCACTACACCCTTTGGTTTCAAAATTTCATAATTCCATATCAAATAAAACGTGAACGCTAAGAAATAGCTTTTGATGGCACATACGAGCTTCAAAATTTCATTTCCTATCCGAAAGGTCCTTATCACTTTTCGTGTATCTCCAACGGATAGCGAGTAAAACCCACATATGTGACGTCACTACACCCTTTTGTTTCAAAATATCATATTTCCATTTCAAATAAAAAGAGAACGCTAAGAAATATCAAACTTTTGTTGCATACACAAGATTTACCATTTAATGTGCTATCCAAAAGGTCCTTATCACTTTTCGTGTATCTCCAACGGTTAGTGAGTAAAACCTAAATTTGTGCAATAAAACACGGTCAACACCGAGCGGTGCAGTATATCTCTACATACATAAAAATTAAAGTTTGTATGTTTTTTGCGCAATTTCTACGGAAATTTGAGTTATTTACGCGTTTCAGACTTTTTATTATGGATGAGCGCGAAAATAATTTTTTGGTCTGTCTGTCTGTTTGATTGTTTGTTTGTTTGTTTGTCTGTGGACAAATGTGTTCCCTTATAACTCGAGAACGGCTGGGTGTATCAACGTAAAATTTGGTACAGATATCCACCAGAGGCACGACATCAATCATTGATGTAACCCTTCTCCGTACCTCTCATAAAAGAGGGCCTCCCCCCTTAAAATACATGCTGAAATTGGAGTAGAAGGACGAGACAAAGATCATTTTCAGCCCCTCAATGTGAGAGACAAAACTCGGGGGCCCAAAAGGGTCCCCGAAATCCACATTTTAAGGCCCTAAAACCAACCGTTTTTGAGATATTCCCAGAAAACTAATTTAATTTAAGAAACTAATGAACGAATTCAAGCCGGTAACCATGGCAACAGATTCTCAGAGGTCCATCTATTGCTGTAAGACGCAATGCAATTCTATTAATTACATTGGTGTGAAAGTTTGCAAACGGTTAGAAGGTTATCACGGAAAGAAATTAAGCTGTAAAATTCATCAATACGTATAATGCTCTTAAGGGGGTCAAGGGGTACACTAGAATTTTTTCACGCGATTTACACCTGCGGGTGTGGTACGGCAGGTCTATTATATTCCTATCCCTATATTATATTATTATTACTATTAGTATTATATTATGGCGTACAACGAGGAGACAAAGCCCTTCGGTGCCAGAAACAAAACTTGGGGGCCTCGAAAACTACATTATAAGGCTCTAAAACCAACAGTATCTGAAATATTCTCAGAAAACTAATTTAATTTAATTTAACAAACTAATGAAGGAATGGAAATCGGTAACCATGATAACATTATCTCAAGGGGTGGCATCCAACTTTCCATCTATTTCTGTAAGAAGCAATGTCACTCCATTTATACCTTGCCACGGTGGGTGAGTGGATAGAGTGTCGGTCTACTAACCCCAAGATTGCAGATTCACTCCTGGCCGTGGTAAGTGATTTTTGAAAGGCGGCAGAAATACGACTCGCATGTCATACGATGTTGGCATGTCAAAGAACCCATTTGAATTCAGTAGGCCGTGTTCATAATGGCAAAATTAATCTCAGCAGTTTCCGCCAACACAAAGTTCGTCATTTCTCTACTAGAAAGTGCTATAGTGTTCAAGGAGCTTAGATATCTACCCTCCTTGACTTTCATAGTGATTCAAGGAACAACGAAATTTCGACATGCAAGCTACCCTCTGGGTGTCAAATTACGAAGCTTGCACCCGGCACCCGAGGCCATACGATATTATTATTATTAGGCTACTCCATTTATTACATTTCTGTGAAAATTTTGCAAATGGCTATAAGGTTATCACGGAACCAACGTAGACTGTATAATTCGTCAATGCAATTAAGGGGGTCAAGGGGTAACCTACATTTTTTTCATGCAATTTCACGTGCGACATATAGTACAGAAAGTCTATTATATCTCCAAACAGAAACATTATTTTCAAAAATTCCTGAATTGAATCAGCATTTTTTGCGGCTTTTAGGAATTTGGGCCATTTGAGGTTAAAGAATCTGAATTTTCATGCACCACAAGCCTTTATAATTTATGAAAGAGGTCTTCCTGTGTATGGGGACCTAACACAACGTAGAGGGACATTTTTATGTGAGGTGTATTGCGTTTCGTCTACAAGGCTTTCATATCTATTTCACGTCAGGAAGTACACGTTATGTGAATTTAGTTTGAGAGCACATTTTAAGTAATCTTTTTTTTTATTATTATTTTTTTTTTTTTTTTTTTTTTTTTTGTCGACATACGGGTTCATCGTAGGGATGATTTTGTTTGATACGTATGGTAGATATACCCATATTTGGATATCTGGGTGATATGTTGTAGACAATAGAATTGTCTGTCTGTCTTTCTGTGTATCTTTATGTACGCCTAAAAATCGTGTTCGGATGCTTGGTGCATCGTAAAATTAGGTATGGTATCCATGAGAGCCAATACACCAATCATTTATAAAACTCTTCGCCGTACTTTTCACACAGTAGAAGGGTGGATATAGGGAAAAACTTTTCAAATACATGCTAAAATAGGCGAAATATAAAAATTACCCTAGAAGGACGATCAAAGCATATGTTGCGCTTCTCATTGTGAGACACAAAATTCGCGAGTCTATAAGGGGTCTCCGAAAATCACATTTTAAGGCCCTTAAATTAACAGTGTGTGTGATATTCCCAGAAAACTAACTTCGTTCTGATAAACTTATGAAGGAATGACAAACCGCTAACCATTGCAACAGTAGCTCAATTGATAATGTCTGGTGTTAATATATAACACTGTTCGAAGAACGGGTACTTCTGCTAGTGGTATATAATAAATAAACTCATGTAAATGTTTTTCAGAAGTAGGGAACCACCCATTACAATTGGGTACAATCGTGTTGACTGGCTGAAAACATTACATTTTGATATTTTAGAATGTAATTTTAAACGAACGAACTACATTTTTTCCTAGGGGCAGATGACCTCGCATTTTCACCCCTGGAAGTGAACAAGTATAATAATCTAATTCTTATGTTTTGTTGTACTGTAAATGAAAGAAGAGCTCCCCCTGAATTACAATAACGATATTGTATATGGTTTGTGTAATTTTTTCTTGATTATAGTTGTATAATAGTACATTATTAATTAATTAAGCCTTTACTGTATATAGGGATCTTACAAAGCCGTTCTTTGTCTCCAAGTGTCTGCGATGCAAAACGAACAAACATTTTAACCCTGTAATAGGCCTATTGGAACGTTTTCTAAAAACATTCTACATTGGCCTCAAAACAGTACAGTTGGGTGTGATGGACGCTGATTTTGATTTAATGATGATGCCAGTAGTGGAATTAAAGTCATTGACTCACCGAGAGTGGACCTACAGTCAGAGAAAGATGCCATGCAGATAACTAAGGAGGCAAGAACGAGGAGAAGTCTGGCAAAATAGAACGGAAATGATAACGAGGTTGAAGGACAAGAGGTGTATGGGGTGAGATAGTTCTGAACGTGATGTAGGCTACATGCGTTTACATTCGTGTCAATTCTATTTCTCTATTTGCTGATAAATTTGTAATCCTGGCTTTTAGGTCCATTTTTAGCCTATTTTCATTTTATGAAAAAATAGGCTTATGAGATCACATTTGGTTCGTGTGTGTGTGCGTGTGTGATTCGTGTATGTGTGTGTGTGCGTGTCTCCCTAATAACTTCTAAACGGCTGGAGCGATTTCAATGAAACTCGGTAAGATCATAGCACCATTCAGGGTGAACCCGACCGTATCCTTCAAATTTTATTGTGTCGCACCAATCCAACATGGCGGCAGTGCGAAATATTTCACCAGCATTCAGTATCTCCGAAACTATTTCCGATATCACCCTGAAATTTTGTACGATGATAAAAGGTACTACTAGAAGTGTACCTATGAGACGTTCAAAAACTTGGTAACTACAAAACCAACTTGGCGGCCAAACAAAGTTGAGACTTTTAAATAGACTTTTCTCGCGATTTAACCGTCCAACCGTAATGAAACTTGCTACAGCAAGTGTTTATACACATTGTAATGCACTGACGTCTAACTTAGAACAATTGTTTACATCACCTCAAAATGGCGGCTGTGCGAAATATTTCACTGGCATTCTATATCTCCGAAACTATTACAGATATCACCCTGAAATTTTGTACGGTGATGAAGGGCACTGCTATAAGTTTATCTATGTAACATTCAAAATTCTGTAAAGTATAAAACGAACATGGCGGCCAAGCGAATTTGAAACATTTTAATAGACGTTTCTCGTGATTTAACCATCTGAGTGCAGTGAATGTGGTACAGTAAATGATTATACATATTGTAATGCACTGGCATCCAATTTAGTTCAATTGTTTACATAACCTCAAGATGGCGGCTGTGTGAAACTTTAAAATTAAGCTTTTATTTCTTGTGCGGTAATCATGTGATCGAAGTGAAACTTTGAATAATGAAGCTATGCAATAATTTCCCTTTAATTGTACATAACTCTATGGCCCATACATATAACAATCCAATATGGCGAGCATCTGAAATAAATTTACGGTTCTCAATATCTACGAATCTTTTACAGCAATCAAACTGATTTTTTTATGTTCATAGAGCCTACGGACATAAGTTCACCTATAGGACTTTGAGTAACCTGGTGAGCAAAAATCTAACATGACGGGGACGCGAAGTATAAATATTTAAATGGACATTTCTCGCGATTTAACCATCCGAATGCAGTGAAACTTTGCACGTTAAATGCATATACAAATGTTAATCCACTGCCATCTAATTTATTTCAATTGTTTTCATAACCACAAGATGGCAACTGTGCGAAATTTTAAAATCTTGTTTATACTTCTTTTGTCCTAATCATGTGATTGAAGTTTGAATACCACACGTACACAATAATCTTCATGTAATAGTACGTAAATAAAAATCCAACCTGGCGACCATCTGAAATATCTAGACGGTTCTCAATATCTACGAATCTATCACAACAATAAAATTGAATTTTCGTATGTTGATAGAGGCAATTAACATGAGTAGGATATATGAAAATAGGCTGTATAGTTCTTCACGGAACTATTCGTTTGTCATAAACTACTAATGATACAGTAGTCCTACTTACATTTGGTACAAATATTTATCATTTTTCTATTATTCATCATTATCATTCACTACGGCTTATCCCAATTAATTGGGGTCGCCGGAGCCAACCCGGCCCATTATGGTTTTGGCCGGGGATTTAAGACCGGATGCCCTTCCTGACGCCACGTGATTTTGCAGGTGAAAATTCCACCCCGCTGTCATGGGGATTCGAACCCCAGCCGTCCGGGTGAAAGACGAGCAGCTAAGCCACTACGCCATCACGCTCCCCATTTTTTCTATTATTCTCCAGTAGTAAATTTATGACAATGACAATAGAAACATGTTACCAGCCGCTGTGGCCGAGAGCGTTAACGCGTTAGCTGGCATCGGGAGAGCTTGGGTTCGAATCCCACTTCGGCCGCCCTGAAAATAGTTCTCGTGGTCTCCCATTTTCAAATGCCTGGAAGATTCCTTCCAATAGGTCCACGGCCGATTTCTTTCCAAATTTCTTCCCTGACCAGTCATTTCTCACTGGCAATTGGCTGCATTTATAAAATTAAATTAAAAATAGAAAAATTGAAACAACAATCATCATAGTGTTCACAAAGCTTAGATATCTAACCTCCTTGACTTTTATAGTGCTTCAAGGAACAACGAAATTCGGCATGCAAGCTACCCTCTGGGTGTCAAATAACAAAGCTTGCACCCGGCACTAGAGGCCATTCCATATTATTATTATTATTATTATTATTATTATTATTATTATTATTGTTATCGTTATTATTATTATTATTATTATTATTATTATTATTATTATTATTATTATTATTATTATCATTAATATTGTTATTATTATTATTATTATTATTATAAGCCGAGTTGAAATAATTATAGCAATTGAGTAAAATTGGGACACATAGAATTAATTATAACGTTTTATGGAAGTAAACTAACATTGGGGGAGGTCAATTCTCGAATAGTGACCACGTGTCTTTTAGACTGGTGAAGAAGTATGAAGGAACTGGCTCTACAGCAGATAACCCCAGGCTCATTAAGCATTAGGCTACGCTGCTGGAGTGGGAGATAAGAGGGGCATTAATCAGGTCACCACTGAGCAAAGTGAATGAACGAGAACATTTACAAGTGCATGATACTACACGCTCGGTGCAATAAACTGCTATATTTAGGAAGTTGTGTAAATGGGGTTATGTAAACTTTGTTACTGCATCAGGAACACGCGAGTACGCAAGTCCTGGGAACTGTACATGGCCCATTGTGGAAACTAAACATCTTGCGAGTGAGTCCATAGAGTTCTTTGTCAGTAATTAGCGCTAACGTTACTTTCACTGTCCCACGAGGGGGTCGCGGTAGGGGGTAGGGGTTCAAGGTTAGGGCCCCTTAAAGCACACACTATATAGCAGCCCCCCCACAGCACCCTCGCACGACAGTGTGTATTGAGACTGTGGCAGGGGCACATCGTGATCAGGATACCATGAGCACCAACCGCCAGGTATGATACCTATAGAAACCTACTATTAATCTGAAGTGGAATCTCATTTCTAGATTAAATAACTTCTTATTATCCTCTGGATTTTTGGATTGTACCATTTTCAAAATTTCTAAACCTTAATTCTGTCAACAGTAAGATCACTAACTCAAAATACAATCCCATAAAATTATGCTGGTGAACGATGTTATAAGCTCTATAAAGCCTTTAGTTGCTATTTTAAGAAATCATTTAAATGGCGTTGATTTACATTAAAAATATCAAAGTAGAAACTAGTTGTTTATCAATTGAGCCAAAAGTGTGTGATTTTCTATTTACTATTAGTTAAGAGCACTTTGGGCCAGATGGTTGAAAACAAGTGAATAAATCTCCACTTGTAGATACTTTTCCATATGATAGTAGTTAACACCATGAAATTTGGCTTACCTGCTAAACAATTCCAGTGTTATTAAATGTAATTACAATTCATGAATTTAGTTCAGATGATCGAATGGTCTAACATACTCAAAAGACAAAATGGGATATATCTGACATAATTCTGCCAGAATTTCTGAAAAGTCGTTGCAAACTGCAGTCTCTATTGACTCTGACTGCCTTTGCTATCCATCTCCATTTCTCCAAGGTAATACATTCCATTCACCTGTGATTTGCTCGTAATTAGTGATAAGAGTTATATGCAAATTCGTATTTGTAACGACTTGGCGTATAAAATGTATTAATCATAATAATAATAATAATAATGTTATTGGTTTTAAGTCCTTTTTAACAACTGCGACTTTAAGAGACACTGGGGTGCCGGAATTTTTCCCAAAAGAGAATCTTTAACGTGCCAGTGACTATACTGACACGACTCCCACACATTTGCGCACCCTCAAATGTCAACTGGCTGCGCCAGGATTCGATCCTGCAACCTTGGGCACTGCAGGCGAGAACGTTGCCACTGAGCCACGCAGCCAGCCTCATTTTTTTCATTACAAGTGTCATGCATAATTACGATGACTGATAAACAGTTTTTAGTGCAGTAAGTGCGTACTGCATTTTGTATATACGGTTGACCTCGATATCCCGAATCGTTAGGCGATGTCAAAATAAATTCTACTTATCGAAAATTCTAGTTATGGAGATATCTATCAGAAAAGATAAATTTGTGATATACTGGTTGAAAAATACTGTGGTAGGTTTACAACAAATTTGTGTAATAAAAACGGATGTTGGTGATAAAGACAGCTTTATTCAATTATCTAAGTAATATAATTGGAATACTATTAATATTTATTAAGTTTGTACACCTTAGTCAATAATGTTGTAATGGTGATAAGTTATACACGTTTCAGTCACCATTGTGGTCTTCTTCAGTAACTATTCTCTAAAAGTAAAAGAAAAACTTAAAATAATTATGAGCAAAGTTGTTTAATTATGAGCAAATTTGATTTGATATTAATTTTCATTAAAAACGCATTCAAAAAATACCGATCTGTTAACAATAAGTGTGCTTTAAATATTTTTAATGATACATACTCATAAAATAAATCACTGGGAAATATGTTTTATAAGTAGAAGAAATTCGTTTTAAAAAAGATCTTATGATGGTCCCTCATTGGATTAAAATTGGGTTCCTTGTTGAGGGGAGCATTCGTGATGATGACGAAAAATCAGGAGTTTATTATGGTTTGGAAATACGTTGCTATTAATCCCCGCTCTATTGAGAATTTTTATGGGGTGTGGATGGTCCTTGATTGATAAAATTTCTCGGATATGTATTGTGTAATTCAATTTGATTGTGTGTTGATGTTATGTTGGTTTTACGGAATGGTTCATGGATATATTATAACGTCAATAACGAAACCCTTCAAACCTGATAAATTTCATGTCAATACGTTATCTAAGTAAGTTAAATTTAGCAATACGAAATTCAGGTGAGCCTTTATCTACTTTTTTGTTACTTGAAGATATCCGTCATCTTTTTCTGCTTCACTTTCTGCACAGGAGCTTCCGCCACAAAGTTCTCAACCACAATCAGTGATATGTGAAACAAGTTGCACTGTAAAAATGTGAATATTCAAGTTAAGGAACAAGTTTAAGTGCCAGAGATAATTTAAACTTCGAGATATTGAAAAATTTCAGTTATAGAAATTCGACTTAAACAGAAAAAAAATCATGTAATTTATAGGATGTTTGTTCCGGAAATAATAATTACTACGAGTTATCGAAAATTCGATTAATAGAAGCTCCAGATATCGAGGTTTGACTATAAGTTTCAGAAGCCATTTAATCAGTGTTTCGTTCGTAATGTAACCACATAATCACTTTCCAGTCGGTCAACGCTTTAATGTGCCCAATTAAATTGCTTGGGGAATAACAATTATTTACCACACTAACTTGGCTACAATAACATGGATTAATTATACACTTTTGAACATAAGGGGCTTTAATTGGATGACATGATTCGTTCGTCAGGCGTACATCATCAGATGCTCTCACTTGTGCCTTTTAGGTAGATTTCATTAGAAAGCTAACTATTGCAATGGGTTCCATGTTTCGACTTCCGGAAAATTTCGACATATCTTCGCGTTTCACATCCCCCAGACCCCAAAACCACCGTCAGTTCAAAAGTTTATATATAATTTATGTATATATGTATCTATCTATCTATCTATATATATATATATCAGTTTCTTGTGGACACGATAACTGCCGTAATTTTGCACCAATCACTTTGAATTTTTTACATAATATGTATCCCTATAAAATCTCGGTCGAGTTCGTTAATGGGCAAAATCGGTCAAAGGGGGTGAAAATGGGGGGCTTTTTTCGAAAAAGTGAAATATCGCTATAACTCTCTTAATACATGAAATATCGAATCCCTTTAAAGTTCATAATATGTGTCGGATAAGTGCCAAAAATCTATGTCAAATAAATTTTTTGATAGCACCAACCATTGACCAAAGGGGTGGGAAAAAGTGGGTTTTTCGGGAAACATTAATCATATCTCTGTTAATAGGCACAATATCAAAACCGCACAAAATGGACAATATTCCTCCAATAATTACCTAAAACTTTTGTCTGAAAGAATTTTTGATATGACCCACCATTACGCCACGGGGTGAACAAAATGATTTAAATTATAAGAAAATGCCAAGTGCCAAGAGAGGTTGCCATGACAACTTTACATTTAATTGATAAGGGATGAGCCATCAGCAGTTGCTATGACAACGCCACTGCACGAGATCACATTCAGTTTTCATATGTCTGTGGGAAGCGACTTCGGTATCGGAACTGGTAGCATGCTGAACTTCTATGCCCAAGGTCGCGGGTTCAAACCCGGCTGAAGTCGTCGGATTTACTAAGAGCGCTAAAAAACCTGAGTTTGCTTTCCTTCGGAGGGGAAGTTCCAACGTTCGTTGCGAGTTGCTGATTGAGGTGGCATCTAGTAGCCAAGTTCACAGCTAGGTGTCGTTGACGGTAGTATTTTAGGTAGATTTCATTAGAAAGCTAACTATTGCAATGGGTACCATGTTTCGATTTCCGGAAAATTTCGACATATCTTCGCGTTTCACATCCCCCAGACCCCAAAACCACCGTCAGTTCAAAAGTTTATATATAATTTATGTAATATATGTATATATGTATATCAGTTTCTTGTGGACACGATAACTGCCGTAATTTTGCACCAATCACTTTGAATTTTTTCCCGAATATGTATACCCATAAAATCTCGGACGAGTTCGTTACTGGGCTAAATCGGTCGAAAGGGATGAAAATGGGGGACTTTTTTTTTCGAAAAAATGAAATATTGCTATAACTCTCTTAATATGTGAAATATCGAATCCGTTCAAAGTTCATACTATGTGTCGGATAAAGCTCAGAAATTTATGTTTGAATCGTTTTTTGATAGCACCAACCATTGACCAAAGGGGTGGGAAAAAGTGTTTTTTTTTCGGGAAACATTAATCATATCTCTGTTAATAGGCACAATATCAAAACCGTACGAAATGGACAATATTCCCCTAGTAATTACCTAAAACGTTTGTCTGAAAGAATTTTTGATATGAGCCACCATTGCGCCAAGGGATGAGAAAAATGATTTCGGAATTATAAGAAAATGCCAAGAGCTATCAGTGGTTGACATGGCAACACTACTAAATTGATGAGGGATGAGCCATCAGACGTTGCCATGACAACGCACTTGCGCGAGATCAGATTCAGATTTCCATCTGACTAAGTGTGAAGCGACTTCGGTGACGTAACTGGTAGCATGTTGAACTTCTATGCCCAAGGTCGCGGGTTCAAAGCCGGCCAAAGTCGTCGGATTTTCTAAGAGCGCTAAAAATCCCTCAGTAAGCTTTCCTTTGGAGGGGAAGTTCCAACGTCCGTTGCGAGTTGCTGATTGAGGTGGCATCTAGTAGCCAAGTTCACAGCTAGGTGGCGTAGACGTTAGTATCTGGTAGCAACATTAGGAACTACTGCTTGAAATTTAGCGTCTGCATTCCTTACCTGAATTACAGACTAATACAGCCATCACAATTCACACCGTTTATCAGACAGATTCTACACTCACCCAAAGTACACGGGGTTATATGACCGCGTTGTCGCAGCCCCTAAACTGAGGAACCAACCAACATCGCTGCGGGAGATATAATTTTGCGTGAAGAAGTAACAGACCGTTACATAGTTACACATCAGTGTCGAAACCTTGCATAAGGACAGTGTGACCACAAGTATAACAAGTAGTTCCGTGAAGAACTGTACAGCCTATTTTCATATATCCTGCTCATGTTAATTGCCTCTATCAACATATAAAATTTCAGTTTAATTGCTGTAACAGATTCGTAGATATTGAGAACCGTCTAAATATTTCAGATGGTCGCCAGGTTGGATTTTTATTTTTGTACTATTATATTAAGATTATTGTGTACGTGTGGTATTCAAACTTCAATCGCATCACAAGAAGTAAAAACGAGATTTTAAAATTACGCACAGCAGCCATCTTGTGATTATGCAAACAATTGAAATAAATTAGATGCCAGTGGATCAACATTTGTGTAAGCATTTTCGTGCAACGTTTCACGGCACTCGGATAGTTAATTCGCGAGAAACGTCCATTTAAATATTTATACTTCGCGTCGCCGCCATGTTGGATTCGTGCTCACCAGGTTACTGAAAGTCCTATAGGTGAACATATGTTCATAGTCTCTATGAATATAAAAATTTCAGTTTGGTTGCTGTAAAAGATTCATAGATATTGAGAACCGTCTAAATATTACGGAAGCTTGCCATTTAGGATTGTTATATGTATAGGCCTTAGAGTTGTGTACCATTCAAGGACACTTATTGCCTAGGTTCATTATTCAAACTTTCACTTCGATCGCATGATTACGACACAAGAATAAAAACTTAAATTTAAAATTTCGCACAGCCGCCATCTTGAGGTTATATAAACAATTGAATTAAATTAGATGGCAGTACATTACAATCTGCAAAATCATTTACTGTACCACATTTCACTGCGCTCAGAGAGTTAACTCACGAGAAAAGTCTATCAAAATATTTCAAATTCGCTTGGTCGCCATGTTCGTTTTGTTCTTTACAGGTTTATGAATTATACATAGGTAAACTTGTATCAGTACCCTTTATCACCGTACAAAATTGCAGGGTGTTATCTGTAATAGTTTCGGGGATATAGAATGTCAGTGAAATATTTCGCACAGCCGCCATTTTGAGGTTATGTAAACAATTGAACTAAATTAGACTCCAGTTCATTGCAATGTGTATAAATATTTGCTGTACCAAGTTTCATTACGTTTGGATAGTTAAATCGCGAGAAAAGTCTATTTAAAAGTCTCCACTTCGCTTGGCCGCCATATTGGTTATGTAGTAACCAGGTTTTTGAAAGCCTCATAGGTGAACTTCTAGTAGTACCCTTTATCACCGTACACAATTTCAGGGCGATATCCGTTATAGTTTCGGAGATACTGAATGCTAGTGAAATATTTCGCACAGCCGCCATGTTGGATTGGTGAGACGTAACAAAATTCGATGGGCACGGTCGAGGTCGCCGGGAATAGTGCTATGAACTTACCGAGTTTCACTGAAATCGCTCCAGCCGTTTAGATTTTATTATGGGGGACACACACACAACTCACACACACACACACGGACAAACGGTGATCTCATAAGCCTATTTTTTCAAAATTGAAAGTAGGCTAAAAATGGACTCCAAATGACAAGAAGGTTACCGTCCCCATAAGACAATAAAATGTTTAAAATATGTTTAAAATGAAGAAAAACAAAGTTAATTAATCTCCAATTATAAAATACTTTCACGCGATAAATGAGGTCTGATCCTTCTACGAAAACCTGCATATTCTGCCTATTTTCGCCTATCTCCAAGTTTGTCCGGTGAAATCTACCTCCGCCTTCCGGCGTGCCGAGAGGACTTTTTTTTATTTTGTAGATATGTACAGTAGCCTATAAATTGCCAATTTAATTGGGCTCATTCATGTGTTGACTGACTAAAAAAATATTTTGTTACTGTAACTTGATCGTTAGTGCACATTTAGTACATCAAAATATATTTCTAGTATAGTTCTAAATGCGGTTTTGAAATATTTCTTGTTTTCCCTAGAGTGAAGGAGCACGTTTAATGTTCAACAAGTAGTCCAACAGTGCAATAAATTGAAATAATTGGGAATGCGGATAAAAGAAATTGTTCTTTTTGTCAACTAGGTATTGTAACGAAAGTAGTGAAAAATTAACCTGAACACAGTGGTCAGATCTGATGATGGTCATTTGAGGGTCGAGACGCGTAATCCCAAATTTGCCCATTTAAGTGTGATAATTAACTAATACATGTAATATTTTCCAGGAGTGTGTTTACGTATTTATAACTTGTACCCAGCCCAATTCATTGGGCACAATTGTGTTGACCGACTGAAAAGCTGCAAAAGACAATTTGTATAGGCAACACTGGAAAGAATGGCTTCAAATCATCAGTCTGAAGATTTTCTCTTCACATTACAATGTAGTGTTTTCATTTTTGAGATAGTGAATATATTTTAAGTTCCCCACGGGCATAATTAATTTGAGTCCTTCTTTTTAAAATTCAAGTACAATTTACTAGGTATGGTATATTTCTGAGGTAGTAAAATACAAGTTTTGATAATTTAAGAGCATATTTTGGTACATATTTTAAAACTTTGCCCACATATGTTTCATACTTACTAATAATTAAATAGATTACTCCGACATCGGTGGCAACGCTCGCTAACGCGCAGCACTAGGCTATGGGGCCAAGCTCTCTGCGGACTAGGTTCGAGCCCCACCGTCGGCTGTTCTTGAAATGGTTTTCCGTGGTTTCCCATTTTCAAATCCAGTCAAACTGGGGCGGTACTTTCTGACAGGCCACGGCCGCTTCCTTCCCCATCCTTGCCTAGTTTCATTCACTATCATTCATTTCATCTCTCATTAACTCCTCTCATGAGGCTGGCGTCAGGAAAGGCATTCGGCTGTAAAAACCATCCGCCACAAAGACTTTCATCGCATTTCATCCCCGACCCTGTTGGAAAACGGGAACAATAAGGGGTAGACTACTCATAATTAACAAAAGCAAAGCCAACTCTGTACAGGCCATGGAGGCCCTGGGAGTAGAGGAAGGTAGAGGCTTCCACCCTTTGTGATGGGATGGAGTTGTCAGCTCCATGCGCGGCCGTCTTTGCTCCCAGGAATTACACTGGTACTCATTTGTGGTGTAGGCTGAGTGGACCCCAGGACTATTTGCGTATCCGAAAGTGGTAGTTTTGTTTCTAAAATCCACTATCTGGTTGGGGATAGAGCCTTTCAGTTAGTAACTCAGCACCTCGACCGACTTCGCCACGTAGACCCCACTCATAATTAAATAGATCCTTCTGAAGACAAACAAAGCCAAACTTCAAAATTGCTCATAAATCTACCAAAATCATATTACTGTAGCAGTAATAAATATTGAAATCGTATGCATGTAACGGGTAAATCGTATTGTAAGAATCAAAAATGTATTTGAATTACATTTTATCTGCATTGTATTCTAATTTGGTTTTCTTACATACGCTACCATCATGTTCTGTATTTTACTACTTGTAATTTTCAATTTTATATTCTTCTTTGCGATGCGCTTTACATTATTTATTCTGTGATCGGATTTGTTTTCGCCTTTAATCTTTATAAATTTACAATACATCTTTACTTGTTGTTTCAGCATTTCAACTGTTTATTTGTTATGAGTGAATTATATTACTCACCTTAGCAATAGTGCGCTCATTCTTCGTTTGTGATACTGAACCATTCTATTTGATACGTGTGTATGCTGTTAATTCGAAAATAATTATTTCGTGTATCAAACCTCTCTAAGTCACAGTATGGGGAAAAATTTTATTTTTGTTGTTGTTGTCGTTGTTGATACTTTATTTCTACATAGTATACAACAAAGTCCCCGATTCTTTGAAGTAACGGGTAATCTCGAGAATCACTGGATGGATTCTGATGCGGTTTTCACCATTCTGTAAAGGATTTCTCGAGGAAGGTTTCTGTAGGAAAAGATTCATTTATGACCAAAGGAAGCAGAGCAATAACGATTTCAGTGTATCGAGTTGAAGAAACCCCTGCCATCCGTGCGCCTTTTAAGCTTACGCTGGGTAAACCGTTAAAATACTATGAGTGTAAGAATTGTTCAATATGAAAAGTTCTACAAAAAAGTCCGTGACAGCATATCTCTATTCTTAATACATCGCCCACTATAAGTGATTTTACGACCGGGTGAGTTAGCCGTGGTGGTTACGGCATGACTGATGGCAGTCGCTCACATCCGGGAGGCGAGGAGGTTCGAATCCCCCCGCCGGCAACCTTGAAGGTGGTCTTCTGTGGTTTCCCATCTTCCTTCCAGGCAAATGCCGGGGTTGGTCCCTAACTATAGGCCACAGCCGCAACCTTCCAACTCCTCGTCTTTACATTCCAACTTCCCTCCCCAACGGTACTTGTAGCTCACCCATTGGGTGTCCGTCTCGAAGCAGCTACAAAACTGGCGAAAAAACATGTCCTCGGACACTCCCGGCAATAAAAGCCATACGCTAAAAAAAAAAAGTGATTTTACGTTTTCATTTCTTCCGACAATCTCCATTCAGTGGAAATTTAAATTACTAGGTTCAGAGCAAGCCTATCACCACAGCTTCGTTTAGCATCAAACTGTCGAGTCGTGTCAAATTAAGACTTCAGAGAAGAGTATATGTGTTTGGAGTTTCGCTGTTCACCTCGGATTTTCTTAATTGCGTCTCAGATCTGCCTTCCATGCACCTTTTAAGTTTACACTGGGTAAACCGTTTAAGATACCGGGCGAACCCGGGGCGGGTTGCTAGTTAAGGATAAATGGACGTCTTAGTTATTCAGCTAAGATGGCTAAGGAAATGAATAAAAGAGGAAACCCAGTGGCCTATTGAAGGCCTAGGCCTACCAAGCGACCTCTGCTCAGCAGATAGTGGGGTGACGCGTGGTTGCTTGGCAAGCCTCCTCGGCCGTTAATCATGGCTTTCCTGGCCATGGTCACTGCCTCTCAGATCAAACAGCTTCTCAATTGTCCTCTCGAGGCTGAGTGCACACTGTTCCAGTCTTCACATTAGTTCTAAAATCCCTGACGCAGCTGGGCATTGAACCCAGAATCCTCTAGGTTAAAGGCAAGCTCGCTACCCCTACACCACAGGGGTAGAAATATAATAAATTCCATTATACACACATCAAAAAAAGTTTTGCATCACCTCGGTTCCAAGAGTTCCGGAACCGTTAAATACAAAGGGAATAGAGATCAACACAAACAACATTTCAGCTCGTTTTATTGCTCATGAGACCCACACATTGCATGTTGTACCATCATACAGCTAGACTTTCAGCATTTGTGGTCCAGATTGCAGTACACACCACTACCTCTAATACCCAGTAGCACGTCCTCTTGCATTGATAGATGCCTGTATTCGCCGTGGCATACTATCCACAAGTTCATCAAGACACTGTTGGTCCAAATTGTCCCACTCCTCAACGACAATTCGGCGTAAATCTCTCAGAGTGGTTGGTGGGTCAAGACGTCCATAAACAGCCATTTTCAACATATCCCAGGCATGTTCGATAGGGTTCATGTCTGGCGAACATGCTGGCCACTGTAGTCGAGCGATGTCGTTATCTTGAAGGAACGCATTCACAAGATGTGCACGATGAGGTCGAGAATTGTCGTCCATGAAGACAAATGCCTCTCCAATATTCTGCCGATATGGTTGCACTATGGGTCGGAGGATGTCATTCAGGTATCGTAAAGCCGTTTCGGAGCCTTCCATGACCACCAGTGGCGTACGTCGGCCCCACATAATGCCACCCCAAAACATCAGGGAACCACCACCTTGCTGCACTCGCTGGACAGTGTGTCTAAGACGTTCAGCCTGACCAGGGTGCCTCCAAACACGTCTCCGACGATTGTCTGGTTGAAGGCATATGCGACACTCATCGGTGAAGAGAACGTGATGCCAATTCCGTGGGGTCCATTCAGCATGTTGTTGGGCCCATCTGTACCGCGCTGCATGGTGTCGGGGTTGCAAAGCTGGACCTCGCCATGGACGTCGGGAGTGAAGTTGCGCATCATGCAGCCTATTGCGCACAGTTTGAGTTGAAATACGACGTCCTGTGGCTGAACGAAACGCATTATTCAACATGGTGGCATTGCTGTCAGGGTTCCTCCGAGCGGCAATCCGTAAGTAGCGGTCATCCACTACAGTAGTAGCCCTTGGGCGGCCTGAGCGAGGCCTGTCATCGACAGTTCCTGTATCTCTGTACCTCCTCCATGTCCGAACAACATCACTTTGGTTCACTCTGAGACGCCTGGAAACTTCCCTTGTTGAGAGCCCTTCTTGACACAAAGTAACAATGCGGACGCGATCGAACTGCGGTATTGACCTTCTAGGCATGGTAGAACTACAGACAACATGAGCAGCGTACCTTCGTCCTGGTGGAATGACTGGAACTGATCGGCTGTCGTACCCCCTCCGTCTAATAGGCCCTGCTCATGCATGGTTGTTTACATCTTTGAGCAGTTTTAGTGACATCTATGAACAGTCAAAGGGACTGTATCTTGGATACAATATACACAGTCAACGTCTATATGCCGGAGATCTGGGAACCGAAGTGATGCAAAACTTTTTTTGATGTGTGTACCATATGTTCGTTGTTTCAGTGGCATAACTATTAGCATTCATGTCACTAAATTCATTGACATTCCAGTTCATTTGAAACAATTAACTTATTTATTTTAATTTATTTCATGCCTTTAGTAGTGGCGAAGTTTGGGCTCATGGCCCTCTCTTACACTTAACCACGCAATATGGCACCAGTACAGTCATATGAGACAATTTTGGAAATACCAAAAATAATTATGATGATAAATAAGGAGTAAATTAATTATCTAATACTAATATTAATGATAAAAGCACATGAATAATGATGATAATAATAATTATTACAGTATAACAATTATAACAATGAAGGTTAAAACATCTGGCTGCTTGAAGTTGGAAAAGATCTTCAGGAAATAGGCATCACAGGTGACATTGTACTACTGCTCGGGTCCAAGCTGCGTGAACCTGAGAGGAATGTGGATCGCGGACTATGAGAAGTGATGGTGACGAGTGATGATGTTTCCCGGTCAGTGCGTAGTAACAGAACCAAATACATTGGTTGGTGACTCACTCACTCATTCGCAACACACCGTGGTTTGAGCAACGACCCTATGTTAGCAGTATTGGAATAGAAAGGAATACCATATATCACGGTGGGCTGTTGACAGACCCTTCTCTTCTCGCCTGGTCCTTCCCTGCCCCTTCCCCACACCCCGCAAGTTCACAGAGCTTGGACCCGAGCAGTAGACAGAGCTAAGTTCAGAGAATTAGTCGATAATCACCGCTTTGCAGACCATCCACGCACTATCACCAACAAAACCTGGTCAGAAGATCGCGAGAGAAGTCTCAGCGGGAAGAAGAAGGGATTTTGCGAGAAGAGAAAGGCAATACCAGCTAAATAAGTTCAATCGTGCTCCTTAGTCTGGCGTGACGAAGAAAGAAAGAAAGAAAGAAAGAAAGAAAGACAGAAAGAAGTAGAATTATACCATAACAAGTAGTTCCGCGAAGAACTATACAGCCTATTTTCATATATCCTACTATTGTTAATTGCCTCTATCAACAACAAAAATACAGTTTGAAGGTTGTGATAGATTCGTAGATATTGAGAACCGTCTAAATATTTCGGATGGTTGCCAGGTTGGATTTTTATTTATGTACTATTACAAGAAGTAAAAACGATATTTTAAAATTTCGCACAGCTGCCATCTTGTGGTTATGAAAACAATTGAAATAAATTAGATGCCAGTGGATTAACATTTGTATAAGCATTTAACGTGCAAAGTTTCACTGCAGTTGGATGGTTAAATCGCGAGAAACGTCCATTTAAATATTAATACTTCGCGTCGCCGCCACATTGGATTTGTGCTTACCAGGTTACTGAAAGTCCTATCGGTGAACTTATGTTCATAGCCTCTGTGAACACCAAAAAAATATTTGATTGCTGTAAAAGATTCGTAGATATTGAGAACCGTCTAAATATTTCGGATGCTCGCCATTTTGGATTGTTATATGTATAGACCATAGAGTTATGTACCATTATTGCGTAGGTTCACTATTCAAACTTTCACTTCGATCGCATGAGTACGACACAAGAATTAAATGCTTAATTGTAAAATTTCGCACAGCCGCCATCTTGAGGTTACGTAAACAATTGAACTAAATTAGATGCCAGTGCATTACAATATGTATAATCATTTACTATACCACATTTCACTGCGCTCAGAGAGTTAAATCACGAGAAAAGTCTATTAAAATGTTTCAAATTCGCTTGGCCGCCATGTTCGTTTTGTACTTGACAGGTTTATGAAAGTTACATAGATAAACTTGTATTAGTGCCCTTCATCACCATACAAAATTTCAGGGTGATATCTGTAATAGTTTCTGAGATATAGAATGCCTGTGAAATATTTCGCACAGCCGCCAGTTTGAGGTTATGTAAACAATTGAACTAAATTAGACGCCAGTGCATTACAATGTGTATAAACATTTGCTGTACCAAGTTTTATTACATTTGGATGGTTAAATCACGAGAAAGTCTATTTAAAAGTCTCAAATTCGCTTGGCCGCCATGTTGGTTCTGTAGTTACCACGTCTCTGAAAGTCTCTTAGGTGAACTTCTAGTAGTACCCTTTATCACCGTACACAATTTCAGGGTGATATCGGTAATAGTTTAGGAGATACTGAAAGCTGGTGAAATATTTTTCACAGCCTCCATGTTGGATTGGTGAGACACAATAAAAATTGAAGGGAACGGTCGGGGTCAGTCGGAATGGTTCTATGATCTTACCGAGTTTTATTGGAATCGCTCCAGCCGTTTAGAAGTTATTAGGGACACACACACACACGGACAAAAGGTGATCTCATTAGCCTTTTATTTATTTATTTTCATAAAATGAAAATAGGCCAAGAATAATAATAATCAATATGTCACAGACCTTTCCAAAATATCTTAGATATAATTCTAGCTCAGTCATACGTCATACCATCCATCACCATTCACACGGGGCAATCAGTAGTATTCAACAGGTAATCTCGGCGTGCTTAAATGAATGCTATAGAAGATAGTGAACTCAATAATCACGTAGTTAGCCTATCTGGAGAATCCACATAGAATGGAATCTTGATATTTCCTTAGTGCGCCAGGATGTGACTTAACCTGTCGTGGTCGCTCATAAATCATCACTCAAGCCACAATATACCAGCGAATTTGGCTCAACAGAAAAAGGCTCATTAGCTTTGTTATTTAACAAAGAACGAATGCTGTCTAACTTTACAATGAGAACGGCTTTGTGAAATGGAATAAGAGAGAATCCTCGTCATTTCTCTCTCAGAGCATGTTCACTGAGCACTTGGCATTTGGCCAAATGATTCATTCAATCCACATAAAAATGATTTACTTGTTTCTCTCTGTTCCTACCGCTAGTAAAATGATGAAGTCGATCCTGCATTTACCGGTGACGCAACATTGTTCAATATGAGAATTTACCTTCTTTTTATTATGTTTTAATCGCTTATCCTCCCAGCTCGGCTTCACCCACGGACTCTGCAATGGATCATTCCTCAACCGTCGCAAGGCCTATGTCTGGGAACTCAACACCATTTGTGAGCACATACAACTGGGGATGGTGACAGGCTGAATGCCTAGGTGACCGCTAACTTGGATCTAATTATGAAAGGGTCAGTGAAGGGATTTTGGAAGGAAGTCAGCCGTGGAACTGCTGAAGGGAACCATCCCGGCATTTGCCTGGTGGTGAAGATGGGAAATCACGAAAACCATTATCAGGACGACCGAGGTGGGTTTGGAACCCACGCTCACCCGATGGCAGCAAGGCACGAGATAGATCGTGGCCGGTATCAATTACCTAGTATTCAAATATACCCTATTTGTTCTATAAAGCGAGTATTCATTGAAAGGTTGGTTGGTTCTTAAGTTTAGGGGCTGCGACAACGCGGTCATGTAGCCCCGTGTACTTTGGGTGTGTGTAGAATCTGTATGATAACCGGTGTTAATTGTGATGACTGTATTAGTGTGTGTTATCTGTTTTTTAATTCAAGTAAGGACTGCAGACTTTTGAATTTTTCAAATAGTTCCTACTTTTGCTGCCAAACGCCACCGTCAAGGACTACTAGTTCAGAAATTAGCTACCAGACGCCACCGCAGTCGGCTCTTGGCAACGAACGTAGGAACCTAAGAGCGTTGTTTACATTCTTAACCTATACAATTTAGCTTCACACAGGTGTAATTAGTGGAAGGTTCTTTAACATGCCATAAATCTATGACATGGGACCGCCGGTTTTACTTCCCCTCCGAAGGAAGGCATACTGAGGGATTTTTAACGCTCTTAAAAAATCCGACGACTTCGGCCGGATTTGAACCCGCGATCTTGGGCATAGAAGCTCAGCATGCTACCGACTACGCCACCGAAGCCGCCGTATTCATTGAAACTGGCAGCATAGGCTATATGCTGTAGCCTTATAAAAGCACACTTGGACCACCTGTTGGTTTCTCTTGCTATCTTACAACACCGGATTCCGCGAGATCTCCGACTTTAAGCAACATTAGACCTGGTTAGAACTTGCATAGATGACCATTTCTGAGAGACCATGTGCTGTTGGTTGAGGAACGGAAGGAGAAGCAGAATTGAACTGGCCACCCTTCCACTATCGAACTCCTCGGAAGTTCAAAACTGTATGTACGACTGAAAACCATATTCTCTCTGTCTCCTTAGGGACACACAGGTTCTCCTTATTATGCTGGCTGCATGGCGCAGTGGTAACGTCCTCGCCTGCAGTGCCCCAGGTTAGGACATCGATCCTGGCGCAGTCAATTATTTGCTTTATTTACATTTTATATGTTTGGTAGTGGCAAAGTTAGGGTTCATGGCCACATCTTTCAGTTTACGCAACATGGTAAAACAATTGTATGAAACACAATAAATACAAATTCATTATGTTTATTAATAAAGATTAAATTAATTATGTTAATGGATTTTAATGTGGTTTTCACCATTCTGTAAAGGATTTCTCAAGGAAGGTTTCTGTAAAAAATAAGCCATATGAATAATAATAATAAGAATAAGAATAACAATAGTAATAATAATAATGGTCAGGAATGAAAAATTCTCCGGAAGATCTACGAAGCAATCAACATAAACGGAATTTGGTTGAAGAGACCTAGTACTGAACTCTATCAAAACACCATTACGATAACAGACGAAATTAGAAAACGCAGGGCCAAATTTTACACTCAACATCCATAGGATGGCCACCTCCAGATTGCCCAAGAAACTACTCGGTATCATAACACAGAGCAAATGAGGCACAGAATGGCTTAAAGAGGTACAGAGAGACTTACAAGTAATCAATATACAAAAGTTCGAAGACCGAACTGAGTGGCAGACGAAAATCGCAAATGTTAAGTTTGAACCAAGATCGTTACGATAACCTGGGAAAACGTGGACGGATGAGAGGAAGAGGGAGCATTCCGCGCGAATGAAGAGATTTTGGGAGGAGCGGAGGAGACACACCTCCAAATGGCATCATGTTATCAAGTTTAATCGCTCTCCTGTAGGGGAATTTTCGCTTAAATTACAAGTAGTTCCGTGAAGAGCTATACAGCCTATTTTCATATATCCTACTTATGTTAATTGCCACTATCAACATACACAATTTCTGTTTGATTGCTGTAATAGATTCGTAGATATTAAGAACCGACTAAATATTTCGGATGGTCGCCATGTTGGATTTTATATATGTAGGTCCTAGAGTTATGTACTATTACATGCAGATTATTGTGAACGTGTAGTATTCAAACTTCAATCGCATAATTAGGACACAAGAAAAAACAAGGAGATTTAAAAATTTTTCACAGCTGCCATCTTGAGGTAATGGAAACAATTGAAATAAATTAGATGCCAGTGGATTAACATTCGTATAAGGATTTACTGTACCAAGTTTCACTGCACTCGGATGGTTAAATTGCGAGAAACGTCCATGTGAATATTTATAATTCGCGTCACCGCCATGTTGGATTTGTGATCACCAGGTTATTTAAAGTCCTATAGGTGAACTTAAGTTCATAGCCCCTATGAACATAAAAAATGCAGTTTGATTGCTAAAATAGATTCGTAGATATTCAGTATCGCCTAAATATTTCGGATGGTCGCCATGTTGGATTGTTAAATGTATAGGCCATAGAGTCATGTACCATTAAAGGAAAACTATTGCGTAGGTTCATTATTCAAACTTTCACTTCGATCGCATGACTACATCACAAGAAATAAAAACTTAATTTTAAAATTCGCACTGCCGCCATCTTGAGGTTATGTAAACAATTGAACTAAATTAGATACCAGTGGATTACAATGTGTATAAATATTTCCTGTACCAGGTTTCAGTGCGCTTGGAACATTAAATCGCGAGAAAGGTCTATTTAAAATTTTCAAATTCGCTTGGCCGCCATGTTCGTTTTGTAGTTAACCGGTTTTTGAAAGTCGTATAGGCGGACTTTTAGTAGTGCCCTTTATCTCCGTACAAAATTTTAGGGAGATACCGCTAATAGTTTCAGAGATATAGAATGCCGGTGAAATATTTCGCACATCCGCCATCTTGTGATTATGTAAACAATTGAACGAAGTTAGATGTCGGTGCATTACAATGTATATAAACATACTCTGTACCAAGTTTCATTGCGTTTGGTTGGTCAAATCACGAGAAACGTCTATTTAAAAGTCGCAAATTCGCTTGGCCTCCATGTTGGTTTTGTAGTTACCAGGTTTTCAAAAGTCACATAAGTGAACTTATAGTAGTTTCCTCTATCACCATAGAAAATGCCAGGGTAATATCGGTAATAGTTTCGGAGATATTGAATGCTGGTGAAATATTTCGCACAGCCGCCATGTTGGATTGCTGAGTCGTAACAAAATTTGAAGGGCACGGTCGAGGTCGCCGGGAATAGTGCTATGAACTTTCCGAGTTTCATTGAAATCGCTCCTGCCGTTTAGATTTTATTAGGGGGGGACACACACACGAATCACACACACACACACACACGCACACACACACGGACAAAAGGTGATCTCATAAGCCTATTTTTTCAAAATTGAAAATAGGCTAAAAATAAATAAATAATAATGGTAATTACAATATCAATTGAGGGTGCTTAAATACGAGGGAGCTGTGTCAGTAGATTAACTGAGACGTTCAAGAACCCCTTCGGGGAGAAATTCCGACATATCCGCTTTCTTAAAAGTCTCAGTAGTTAAGAAAGACGTAAATCTATTATTATTATTAATATTATGAGACTAAGCATTTCAAAGCACAAGCGTTGATAGTTTACGGTAGGCTACATCCTTAGATGTCCAATTTGTTATACTTTTGAAAATGGGTGCATGAGTACCGTAAACATTGCCCTATTTTCTACGCTTCTGAACGACTTACACCGTGGGCAGGGGTTATCATAGTAGTTTCCCCACTCAGACAGCCAGGATTCGATTCCCAACTCTGCCATGGAGAATTTCAATCCTTGCTTGAGTGAACGCTGGTTCATTCAGTCTCGTAAAGATAACTGTGAAGGGAAGTATGTTCTTGTATCACTCTCAACCATTCTAGAGGGTGTTCGTGATTTCCCACTTTTACTCCAAGAAAATACCTAAACTTAATCTAATTTAAGGCCCTGGGTACCTCCTTTCAAATCCTAATCACCCAATAATTTCAAGTACACGCTCTATCATACAGATTCGATGCATAAGCTCAAGTGCATGGAGATTATACCCCTGACGTTACAATCTCATAAAATTTAACAATATTTATTTATAATTAAATACAAGTTTTTCGGGTTTGTAGGCCGTCGTCCAGACAGGATATAAACATTTATTTATTTATTTTCTTAGCCTCTCGAATAACATATTAGTTGAAATATTGACCTTTAATTACAACTCATTATCTTGTGTTTACAGGGTGCGGTGGCCATATGGCTGTGTCTAGTCTTATCCATCAGCAAGTGCATTGCTGTCGAAGTGAGCAGTTCTCCAGATGAGCACGTGGAGCATGAGACGCAGGATGCACAAGAACAGGACCAAGTAGCAATCCTGAAGCAAATAAACCGACATAACGACGACGGTTCCTATACGTTCGGTTATGAAGCAGCCGACGGCAGTTTTAAAATAGAGACTCGAGATGTGTTGGGTAATGTGAAAGGTATGTTCGGCTTCATTGACGAAGACGGCAATCTGAAACGCGTGTCATACTCAGCTAGTAACAAGACAGGCTTCCAGTCAACTGACGGTAAGCCTGGAGGTGTAACACCACCCCCAACACCCCCACTGCTCTACCAACAAATCATTCGACCAGGAGGAACAACCACTCGGCGTCCAGCACTGCGTCAGTATGGACTGCGTCTGCATGAAGCAGACAGTGCTCTAGACCCCACCACTCGAAAACCAGTCACTGAAGATAACCAAGAGGACGAAGACAGTACCGAAAGTGAGGATCCGGAAGTGGTGACGAGACCTGCAGTAATACAGAGCATTCCCAGAATTAGAAAACCCCAGGGTGTTACCACAACAACTCAGAGTCCGGAGGAACCTACATCCCGCCGACCAAGTGTGATTCTAGGGAATTATCTGAGGCCTAATCCCCTAACTCAGCCTCTGAGAGTTGTAAATGCTAACGGGCAACAAGATTCCCCGCCCTTAACAGCGCCAAGATTGTCTGCAGCCACATTTGGCCAGTATATTCGCCCTCTTCAACCCATTGGAAGACCAACCGTAAGGCCAGATTTGAGAAAGTTAGTTTATGTCACAAGAAAGCCCGTTGTTGCTGTAACTGAAGACCCTGAAGCGTCTACGGAAGAACCTGAAAGTCAGGTCCTTCATGCTAAGAATTTGCCTAAGGGTAGGAAGGATGAGGAGAGAAGAATACCTAAAGGTAACGCTCTAAGGCGACAGTTGGGCGATGACAGGCTGCTCCCCTACCTCCGACCTGGATATCGGTACCGACCAGCAGGACCTGACGAGACAGGAGATGTCTACGGTGGCTCAACAGGTGGCAGTGATCGACCAGTTCCAGACACACCTTTCAGAGGGCTGTTCACTTCACAACCTCGTATCGTACAGAATGCTCTTCTGCAAGGATATGGAAGTCCCGGGACGAGGTTCGTACCAGGATCAGGATTCCAGGTGGCCGATCTTGGAGACACCAGAAATGTTCCTGGTGTGAGGGTCCCAGTTGGGCCAGGCACTGGACAGTACGCACTCGGGCCAGCACCACAGAATGGCAGCCCATATCCTCCAGCAGGGCTTCCACAAGACTTGCAACAACAACTACATCAACTGATCTTGGCACAACAGCAACCCCGGTACCGTCCTCAGCCCCCTGTCCCTGCTCTGACTCCATTCCAGCAAGCGCTCATGCAGACATTGTTGGGTGGAGAACTGCCACCAGAGGTAATTCAACAGCTATTCCAGCCTTCGGGTGCGCAAGGTAGATATCCACAGCCGTTGCCCTACAACTCTCAGCAAGGAGGATACCCTCAAGACCAGTACGCTTATCCCCAGCCGTATAACCCGCAGCAATCTCCGTACCCTCCTCCTCAAAGTCAGGGTCCATACGGTTCACCTCAGCCTCTTCCATACCCTCCTCCACAAGCAGCCTATCCATCCCAACAGCCTGCACCTCAGCCGATGGTACCTTATCCACCACCCCAACAAGTTCCAAGACCCACACAGCCTGGCCCTTACTCACCGCAACAAGGACCTCAGTACGTTCCTTCTCAAGTTCCTCCTCAAGGACAATACAACCAACCTATACCTCCTCAAGGTCCTTATAACCAACCTATACCTCCTCAAGGTCCTTATAACCAACCTGCCCCCTATGATCCTCAGCAGTATCAGCCAGTGCAATTCCCAGGACAGCCTGGAGCGTATCCCTATGACGATCAGCAGGCATCTTACCTGGCACAGAGGAGATTCAGGTATCGGCCACGACCTGGGTACATCACTCCCCCACCTTACTACCAACAGCCTTCGCCTTTCAACCTGAGGATACCTATTCCTGTATACCCATATGATAGTCCCCAGGTTCAGTACCAGAGCCCAGAAGGGTCTCGTGTTGGAACACCCCAGCAGTTGATGCCAGACGAGTACCGTGATGCCCTGCTACTGCGCATGCTCCTCGCCATTCGAGGAGACCAAGAACGGGCCCAACAATCGCGGCCGGTTTATCGTGTCACAGAACCTACCCCCACCTCTCCTCCCACGCTCAGACCCTCAACACGGGCTCCACTTCGAAGTGTGCAGATCCTTGATCCCGTCACGGAGGAGTCTACTTCTAAGAGGTCAACAAACAATACTTCCAGTGCGTGAAACTGATAAAGCCTGTGAAAAATTGATCTCCAAGTTGGGAGAATATACTTGGCTATCTTTAAAAGAAACATATCTTATGTCAAATCCCGTGGGGCTATTTAGGAATGGATGCTTTGGAAGGGAATTGTAATACCTAAACCACGAAATCGAAATGGGATAACAATGTACTTCACTGGAAACTAAAATCTGAAACCTCCAGGGTGTTAAGAAAAGGTACAATAATTGTCATTTGTAATGAATGGCAATGAACCGGAGATACCCCCTTAGTGCACTACAATACCGATCAGTGTGCTGAAAACAATAACACTATATTAGACCAAATGACCAAATTGACGTTTTCAAAGACTGATGACAATGTATTATAATTCAAAAAAGATTGTATCTTTCTCTTAGACTATAACAGTATCTTCGATTTAATTCTCCTTTAATAATTTAAATGTTAACAATGGGACGAAAAGTAAGCAATGCATCTTCGAGGAGAGGATGCACAGTATTATGGTAGTTTTCTGCTTCACCAATATTGTCAATCAAACGTGGCTGCTCATCACTAGGCCTATGTATCTTCATCTTTCCACAGTGCGAAAAGCTAAGGGGGAATTTTCTTTTTACCATTCTATTCATACAGGTTACTTGTATGTAAGGTCTAAATTTTACCCGTGTTCAGCGAAGGAATTTTCCTTACAGCCCCATTTGAATGGTCCCCACACTGAATAGTCCAAGCATCCTCCAGAAAAGAATAGGCTTAAGTTTCGCATTGATGCTGTACATATGGTCTCCATAACGCGAGGCAGGGACGCTTAGCCAGTGCAGAACTCAGTATTGTAATAGAAGACTCCTGTGGTCCAACTATTGCTTATGAAAATATATTGTAGAATTGCTAAGTTAGCAATTGTTATCGAAAAGACTTCAATGTGCGATACTGCTTTAGGAAAATGAATAATTTATTTTTTGTAATCGTGTTTGCTATTTTTGTAAGAATTCCTATTATGCATAATTTGTAAGATGTTGTTTTTGTATGAACTGATTATGTGTTTCTTCCTGAGACTTTTCGAAGTGCTTTTATTGCTGTTATTTTTGTACTAAAGGGCATTCGATTTAGTGACTAACCGTAGCTATAATATTTAATATTCTTTATTGTATTCTTCAACATCTCGCCCTGCTCCTCACCCACCAGCAGTTAAATAGAAACAGTTTTGAACCAAGTTTTGTCTACTTAATATTTACCTCTTCTACCTTACTATAACTTTCTGACTGCACTATGGTCTTGCTCATTACATAATCACTATATTGTGGGAGGCTAAAAGCTAAGGTAAAGGATTCACACTATTTGACTTGGTGACAAGAGACCCAACTTAGTATTGCTATTCGAGTGCTGGGTCTTGCATACATACAGTATATTAACAGTAACACAGTTGTATAATTTTAATGCTGACCAAAAGATATGAGAGTGACCTATAAGTTCTGAGTGAGAAAATACTCCTCCAAGTCAAATAGGTGACATTAATTCTGACCCAGTGATTTCACAAT
The DNA here is from genome assembly GCA_946902985.2 of Meconema thalassinum. Taxonomy (NCBI): domain Eukaryota; kingdom Metazoa; phylum Arthropoda; class Insecta; order Orthoptera; family Tettigoniidae; genus Meconema; species Meconema thalassinum. The sequence continues at coordinate 1,944,765,863 of OX336388.2, forward strand.
TTAACAAGTTAATCATATGTATGTCACACCACATATGAAATTGTAGGAATAGGTAGTCTTTAACTCTTTAATCACATAATTCACTTCATCCCCTGCAGATCACATAACTTGTAGAAGTGCGTAGCCTTTAATATTTATTTAGTAGCTGTGGAGACTATAGCCTGCTATAGTGTGCTTTCATTAGCTGTAAATAGATTAGAAATCAACATTATGGCGAGGAAGCTTTGCTATGGAAAATCAAGAAGTAATCACTGCATGTTCTGCTAACACATCGTATACCTTCCTCGAAATAGTTACATATTATTTTCAGGAAGGGCTTATGAGCTTCCGAGTAGGTGCTTACTTTGCCTCATCCCCTGTGCACTGATCAATAACCCCTAAAATATTAACTTTATAAGCTGTATTAACCATGTTAATCAAATCCTGCACATAACATGCCTTGGGGTTTTCTGTGGTGCTTCGTTTGATTGTTCGGACGTGGACAGTCCTTTCTCATACACACATCATTAATTCTCACTATAAACACACACGGTATCTACAGGTAAATTAGCTTTTAGTACAATAACGTGTAAATTTCTATACTAATCATTCTAAATGACTAGACTGTTTTGATATGCAAGAAGCGATCAAATTTTACAGTATTCTTTATATACAGTATATTCCCTCTGAAAATTATTTTGTCAAAATAATTTCTGGGTGTGATACAAATTATTATATTTCGACTAAATTCCATAAGATGTCAAATTGAAGTCCAGACGAGAACCGGCATTTCTCTACAGCCGACATTTTCTCGATAATCTTCAATTTTACCACTAATGTGAAATATGGTGCGTTCACTGCAGGGACGAATGTTACAGAATGTGAATATTCTAAACCTTATAGCCTCCCAAGCAATTTAAAGAACTTCAGGTCTACAACTCTCTAAATTCACATTTGGATTGGTTTAAAAGTATAGTTAGTTAGTTATTGGACTTTTAAGGGGTGGAACAGCGAGGTCGTCCGCCCCTGGTTTAAAAGTATTTTGTGAAATGATTTTTCCCTTACTACAGTTCGACAAATTCCAAAGATTGATCACACTGTGTTTTGTCGTTATTAGGTACAGTATTATAACCTTTGAGCAACTACTCATGTGCTGCCAATCCCCCTGTCGCACTTTCTTTGATATAATGTGTATATATGTGTATAATGTAGCCTAATGTTAATTTTCTTGTTGTGTATTTTTTCCTATGAATTGTGTTACCTAGCTTGTGTGACTGTTTTGTATGGTTGGACAATAAAATTGTACGTATGAATTTCGTGTTTATTTCATTTAATAAATTAGGTAATCCATTACATAGCAGCATTGTTAGGCACTGAGCACTGTTGTTGCTGTAGTTACATTTGTTGATTTTTGTTGTGTTCATTGCCTTTGCCTTTAGTTTATGGTGTTAGGACATCAGATACCGTGTAATGAGTTACAGTATTTACTGTGTTTGTTAATCATGTCTGGTAATTTAGTTTACCTTGATATCTTTACTAATGTAAAAGAGAAACATCAACGGTGGGTCTGCAAGACCTCATGACAGACCACACTGCTCTATTCCATTACCAACCTTACATCTGGTATACAACTTCGGGTATAATTTAGATTCAATGTCCTCTGAACTTGGCAGTATAAAACAATTTTAAATGTAAACTTATATGTCGTAGTCAGATAGTGAAATCCGTCACTTCATGAAAAGGGACAGTTGCTTTATCTAACACGTGGTTTCATGACATGACTACATTTCGCCGTCACATAGTGTAATTCTTTTTGTACATTATCTGACGGGAAGTCCAGCCCGTCACTTCATGAAGTACAGGTATCAAAGTCATCGTGGTAAGATAGTGGCAATATGAGGTATGGAAGTCATCCTAAACGTTCAAACGCTCTTTTTTTTTTTTTTTTTTTTTTTTTTTTTCAATTTCTGTAATTTTGTTGTTCGGCCCGCACATTTTAATATAATTTGTTTTTCTATTAACGTTGTAAATTCATTTTAAACCATAATAAACATACATTAATTTATTTCTTGGAATAGTTCATGTATGATGGCAAAACGTTAATGTACAACTCCATTGCGTCAGTAAGAGACGAATCAACAAACACCGGATCTTCATGATGTGCCTCGGCTGATAATGTACTTAAAATCATTTCTTACACCATCTGCCTAAATCGGTCCGTTATTTCATGAAGAAATGCGTCATATGCCGGCTTTCCATGAAATGCCCAGGAGTTTCATGAAATTACGGTTTTCACTTTCTGACTATGACATATACAGTACATACCTACAGTACATCTAGGCACATGCGACCAGCTGCTAGGAAGAGAATGCCTCACAAGATATTTTATGTTAGCCACTTAGACATTCAAGGGGCGTGATGATGCAATCGTCAAGTCGCTTGCCTCTCACCAAAGTGGACTGTGTTTGATTCCCAGTTAATTGATGATATATTTCCGAAGTGAAATATCATGTCCTGTGATTCGGACTCCTCATAGAAATGGTGGTCTCGAGATTAACGGTCACGTAAAACTAAAAGCTATCTTCTCTGCACATATCAACTTAGTCGGACAATGTGCATATGCTGTAATGTAAGTGATAACTTAAGGTCTGAGTCATTTCCTACCTAATCATATCTCCAGCTATCAAAGCACACACCAGTACATCCATCACAATGGCACTGGTTATAAGACAGATTACACACACGCCTAATTTCATGAGACTAAATTATGGTGCTTGAAGCCATTTTCAGTGTTGTCTTGCAAAAGTTTGATGTTTTTCAGTCGGTAAACACGATTGTACCCAAATGAGAAGGGTTATTCCCTAATGCTGAAAAAAATTACATGAGATTAATAAATACACTTGGATGACCAGTTTCGATCGTCAAGCGATCATCATCAGATCCATTACACTTTTAGGCTAAACATATTTCATGTCTGAAAGTATGGCCCTTTGGTCAGGACTGATGAAAAGGTTCTAGATGTCCAATACCAAGAGAAAGCACTGACATTGCATGCAAGATACGAGAAATCCTATATTTCAAGTTATCACTGACCATTAAACTATCAAATACCGGTAATGATAATATTAATAAAGTTTGGAAATAAATGTATTCAAGCGATAGGCCCTTACAAGTTTAAATACCACTTAGGTCAAAAGTAAAAATTTGAAAAACTCTCAATACCTCAAAGAGAATGCAGGCCGTATACCCTAGCAATTATATTTGTGTATTACTCTGAAATTGTCCGGCCCCGTGGTGAATTGGTTAGTGCACTACACTTTGGCCCGAAGGGTGCCGGGTTTGATTCCCGGCCTAGCCATCGGTTTTTAATCCCCTGAGGTTAATTCCCCTGGCTTGGGGACTGGGTTATGCGCCGTTTCCATCATCAATTCACTCTCATCAGGGGGCGCAGGTCGCTCACGGGCGTCAACTACACACATCAAAACATGTTTTGCATTTTGCTGGCCAAGATTCGTGGTGGTCTCAAACCCATTAGTCGTTCTTGCGTGCGTGTATATCGTCTGTGTACACTCGCCTGTGTCAATGAGGATAGATCTGTGTGAGTGTGGAGACGACCCGGTGAACGCATGCACGACCAATGCATCCAAGACCAATAACAACAGGGAGGAGGGGGAGCAATGTATTGGGGTGGCGTCAAGTATGGTCGCCGACCCCTCGTGTACATCTCAGGGCGTATGACAAGCATACGTTACAGGGATACTGATGATGATGATGATGATGATGATGATGATGATGATGATAATTGTTGTTTTAAGAGGCCTAACATCTAGGTTATCGGCCCCTAATGGGTTGGGTGATCGTCAAGATGTTAATGAAATGTAAACTATAACTAAAACTAACTACTAAAATATATACTAGAAGAAGAAATGGAAAACAAAAGGAGAATAAGGCAAATAAAGGACAGGAGGAAAAGAAATGCCCTCAACCCTCGAAGAATGCGGATTGAGGAACTTAGAAGGAAGGAGAGCCATAAAAGGCAGATAGGAAAGTGAAAGAGGAGAGGGTCGGCCCCAGAGGTAATGGATAAAAGGGAAAAACCAGACCCAGCTCAGGAATCCCTCGGGGTCGCCAACTCCCGAACTCACCAGCCGTGAGCCCCAAAGGGTGTAGCAATATCCAGAGTGCACCATACGTGGTGGGACTACATACATCCTGCCTCCTTGAGGGCCTTGAGCAGAAGGCAGGAGATAACATGAAAAGAAAAAGAAGGCTGACCCCTCGCAGAAGGAGGGTATCCGAAAAGATGAGACAAGGGCCAATTAAGGCGGGAAAGGAAGAGACTCCCTAGGCTTCGGGTACCCTAATACCGTCGGGGTCGGAAGAGAACAAGAGTCGACAGGAAAGAAGACGGAGAGGGGCCCGGCACAAGTAAGTGGAAGCAATGCCGGACTCGGCTGGGGCCCCGTGGTCGCCAACCCACGTCCCACTAGATGTGAGCCCCTGGAGGATACAGGGATACTTTTCTGGCACCTGTAGAGAATGGCTATGCTAACCATTTCGGCCCAAATTTCACTTTCGTGGACGATAACGCTCACCCGCCAATGCCTTTCTTCAGAAGAATGGTATTCACAGAATGGAATGCTCCCGATCTCAATTGTGTAGAGCAGGGGTGGACACTGTTTAATAAATACGTCTGTCCTCACTGTGCCCCATGTCAATATTCAAAACTTATTTTGATGTGTGTAGAAAGACCTGCACTCGGCCTTGCAGGAGGCCACACGATATTTAAAAAAAACACTGAAATTAAAATAGAAAAAGAAGATGTTTTGTTGGTTCATTAGTTCAGGGGCTGCGACAACGTGATCACATAGCCCCGTGCACATTGGGTGTGTGCAGAAACTGTCTGATAACCGGTGTTAATTGTGATGACTGTATTAGCGTGTGTTATCTGTTAGGTAGATTTCATTAGAAAGCTAACTATTGCAATGGGTTCCATGTTTCGACTTCCGGAAAATTTCGACATATCTTCGCGTTTCACATCCCCCAGACCCCAAAACCACCGTCAGTTCAAAAGTTTATATATAATTTATGTATATATGTATCTATCTATCTATATATATATATATATATCAGTTTCTTGTGGACACGATAACTGCCGTAATTTTGCACCAATCACTTTGAATTTTTTACATAATATGTATCCCTATAAAATCTCGGTCGAGTTCGTTAATGGGCAAAATCGGTCAAAGGGGGTGAAAATGGGGGGCTTTTTTCGAAAAAGTGAAATATCGCTATAACTCTCTTAATACATGAAATATCGAATCCCTTTAAAGTTCATAATATGTGTCGGATAAGTGCCAAAAATCTATGTCAAATAAATTTTTTGATAGCACCAACCATTGACCAAAGGGGTGGGAAAAAGTGGGTTTTTCGGGAAACATTAATCATATCTCTGTTAATAGGCACAATATCAAAACCGCACAAAATGGACAATATTCCTCCAATAATTACCCAAAACTTTTGTCTGAAAGAATTTTTGATATGACCCACCATTACGCCACGGGGTGAACAAAATGATTTAAATTATAAGAAAATGCCAAGTGCCAAGAGAGGTTGCCATGACAACTTTACATTTAATTGATAAGGGATGAGCCATCAGCAGTTGCTATGACAACGCCACTGCACGAGATCACATTCAGTTTTCATATGTCTGTGGGAAGCGACTTCGGTATCGGAACTGGTAGCATGCTGAACTTCTATGCCCAAGGTCGCGGGTTCAAACCCGGCTGAAGTCGTCGGATTTACTAAGAGCGCTAAAAAACCTGAGTTTGCTTTCCTTCGGAGGGGAAGTTCCAACGTTCGTTGCGAGTTGCTGATTGAGTTGGCATCTAGTAGCCAAGTTCACAGCTAGGTGTCGTTGACGGTAGTATTTTAGGTAGATTTCATTAGAAAGCTAACTATTGCAATGGGTACCATGTTTCGATTTCCGGAAAATTTCGACATATCTTCGCGTTTCACATCCCCCAGACCCCAAAACCACCGTCAGTTCAAAAGTTTATATATAATTTATGTAATATATGTATATATGTATATCAGTTTCTTGTGGACACGATAACTGCCGTAATTTTGCACCAATCACTTTGAATTTTTTCCCGAATATGTATACCCATAAAATCTCGGACGAGTTCGTTACTGGGCTAAATCGGTCGAAAGGGATGAAAATGGGGGACTTTTTTTTTTCGAAAAAATGAAATATTGCTATAACTCTCTTAATATGTGAAATATCGAATCCGTTCAAAGTTCATAATATGTGTCGGATAAAGCTCAGAAATTTATGTTTGAATCGTTTTTTGATAGCACCAACCATTGACCAAAGGGGTGGGAAAAAGTGTTTTTTTCGGGAAACATTAATCATATCTCTGTTAATAGGCACAATATCAAAACCGTACGAAATGGACAATATTCCCCTAATAATTACCTAAAACGTTTGTCTGAAAGAATTTTTGATATGAGCCACCATTGCGCCAAGGGATGAGAAAAATGATTTCGGAATTATAAGAAAATGCCAAGAGCTATCAGTGGTTGACATGGCAACACTACTAAATTGATGAGGGATGAGCCATCAGACGTTGCCATGACAACGCACTTGCGCGAGATCAGATTCAGATTTCCATCTGACTAAGTGTGAAGCGGCTTCGGTGACGTAACTGGTAGCATGTTGAACTTCTATGCCCAAGGTCGCGGGTTCAAAGCCGGCCAAAGTCGTCGGATTTTCTAAGAGCGCTAAAAATCCCTCAGTAAGCTTTCCTTTGGAGGGGAAGTTCCAACGTCCGTTGCGAGTTGCTGATTGAGGTGGCATCTAGTAGCCAAGTTCACAGCTAGGTGGCGTAGACGTTAGTATCTGGTAGCAACATTAGGAACTACTGCTTGAAATTTAGCGTCTGCATTCCTTACCTGAATTACAGACTAATACAGCCATCACAATTCACACCGTTTATCAGACAGATTCTACACTCACCCAAAGTACACGGGGTTATATGACCACGTTGTCGCAGCCCCTAAACTGAGGAACCAACCAACATCGCTGCGGGAGATATAATTTTGCGTGAAGAAGTAACAGACCGTTACATAGTTACACATCAGTGTCGAAACCTTGCATAAGGACAGTGTGACCACAAGTATAACAAGTAGTTCCGTGAAGAACTGTACAGCCTATTTTCATATATCCTGCTCATGTTAATTGCCTCTATCAACATACAAAATTTCAGTTTAATTGCTGTAACAGATTCGTAGATATTGAGAACCGTCTAAATATTTCAGATGGTCGCCAGGTTGGATTTTTATTTTTGTACTATTATATTAAGATTATTGTGTACGTGTGGTATTCAAACTTCAATCGCATCACAAGAAGTAAAAACGAGATTTTAAAATTACGCACAGCAGCCATCTTGTGATTATGCAAACAATTGAAATAAATTAGATGCCAGTGGATCAACATTTGTGTAAGCATTTTCGTGCAACGTTTCACGGCACTCGGATAGTTAATTCGCGAGAAACGTCCATTTAAATATTTATACTTCGCGTCGCCGCCATGTTGGATTCGTGCTCACCAGGTTACTGAAAGTCCTATAGGTGAACATATGTTCATAGTCTCTATGAATATAAAAATTTCAGTTTGGTTGCTGTAAAAGATTCATAGATATTGAGAACCGTCTAAATATTACGGAAGCTTGCCATTTAGGATTGTTATATGTATAGGCCTTAGAGTTGTGTACCATTCAAGGACACTTATTGCCTAGGTTCATTATTCAAACTTTCACTTCGATCGCATGATTACGACACAAGAATAAAAACTTAAATTTAAAATTTCGCACAGCCGCCATCTTGAGGTTATGTAAACAATTGAATTAAATTAGATGGCAGTACATTACAATCTGCAAAATCATTTACTGTACCACATTTCACTGCGCTCAGAGAGTTAACTCACGAGAAAAGTCTATCAAAATATTTCAAATTCGCTTGGTCGCCATGTTCGTTTTGTTCTTTACAGGTTTATGAATTATACATAGGTAAACTTGTATCAGTACCCTTTATCACCGTACAAAATTGCAGGGTGTTATCTGTAATAGTTTCGGGGATATAGAATGTCAGTGAAATATTTCGCACAGCCGCCATTTTGAGGTTATGTAAACAATTGAACTAAATTAGACTCCAGTTCATTGCAATGTGTATAAATATTTGCTGTACCAAGTTTCATTACGTTTGGATAGTTAAATCGCGAGAAAAGTCTATTTAAAAGTCTCCACTTCGCTTGGCCGCCATATTGGTTATGTAGTAACCAGGTTTTTGAAAGCCTCATAGGTGAACTTCTAGTAGTACCCTTTATCACCGTACACAATTTCAGGGCGATATCCGTTATAGTTTCGGAGATACTGAATGCTAGTGAAATATTTCGCACAGCCGCCATGTTGGATTGGTGAGACGTAACAAAATTCGATGGGCACGGTCGAGGTCGCCGGGAATAGTGCTATGAACTTACCGAGTTTCACTGAAATCGCTCCAGCCGTTTAGATTTTATTATGGGACACACACACACAACTCACACACACACACACGGACAAAAGGTGATCTCATAAGCCTATTTTTTCAAAATTGAAAGTAGGCTAAAAATGGACTCCAAATGACAAGAAGGTTACCGTCCCCATAAGACAATAAAATGTTTAAAATATGTTTAAAATGAAGAAAAACAAAGTTAATTAATCTCCAATTATAAAATACTTTCACGCGATAAATGAGGTCTGATCCTTCTACGAAAACCTGCATATTCTGCCTATTTTCGCCTATCTCCAAGTTTGTCCGGTGAAATCTACCTCCGCCTTCCGGCGTGCCGAGAGGACTTTTTTTAAATTCAAGTAAGGACTGCAGTAGTTCAAGTAGTTCCTACTTTCGCTACCAACTGCGTCTGTCCACGAAACCTAGCTGTGAACTTGGCTACTACTAGATATCATCGCAACCAGTGCGAACGTTGGAACTTAGGAACATTAATCAAACCTAACCTACAAATTTTACTTCACAGTTAGTGAAGTTTAGTTAATGGAGTTAGTGGAAGGTTCTTTTACATGCCATCCGATGACTTCGGCTGGGTTAGAAAAAGAAGATATTGACACACTATTCAAAGTTGACAAAAACTTTCAGCCAGATTACATGCTTCTTCACAAACCTGGGATGTCAACAAAATTGCATGAAATAATGAGTGCATCTTTCAGCTGATTTGATCTTCATTAAAATCGTAAATGTTAACCACGAAATCTGACATGGCTCTCAAAAGCGAGAGCTTCAGTTAACACATGTTTTGAGAATACTGTCTTGGATAATATCCCCACCTACAGTAATAGGCATATTACAGTACCGTATGTTACTTTATGGCTGTCTGCTTTGTTCCAGGTGAACTAGCTTTGTAAATTCAGTTCACAGACGTGACTTTTTTAAATGTGACGATCATGATAAAAACTTAGTGGCTGCACGAATATTTAACAATTAATTCCTCTTCACGAAACAATTTGTATTCCAGGTTAAAGGGCTCCGTGTTACAGATTGCCCAGGCCTCACTAAGCCTCGTGGAATTACCCTGTTCTAATGAGTTGTTTGTAGCATTTACCTGCCGAGAACAGATTAATGGTATACTGGCCACTTACAGATCCCAAGATTGACGGTTTGATACCCACCGGAGGTAAAGGTCGCATTTGTGAACTTATTTTATAACCCTCTGTCATAGTGCAAATTTTACAGCGGAATTTCGCAATACTTTCCTAGATAAACCATTTGCGTGGTTACCATGTTAGAATAGTAATATTAATGTAAATAATTTGAAGAGGTATGAATGCCAGGCACAGGTATTATATTTATATATAAAGACCCCACGGCGCAGTCATGCACGTGCATGAACGTGATGGGGGGCTGCGGAAAGTCCAGAGATAGGAGGTTTGAATCCCGGCGCTGACAGCCACCATCCTGAGTGTGGTTATTCCCTGGTTTCTCCACACTCCCTCCAGGCAAATACCGGGATAGTACCTGGCATATGTCCCGATTGTGGTGAGCGGTTTAACGCGACGCCGACGCCGCGGGTTCGAGTGAACTGAGGGTAAACCATAGAGAATGCCGTCACCACTTTTTCTGCATCTTCGCCTCTTTCAAACGAAGTTCTAATCGAAATCCATCATTATTGTATTTCATTGATGGCAACCTTCTTAGTTTTGAGCTATATACAGCTTAGCAAGAAAAGGTGACTCCGGGACTTCTGAGATCAGAAACATACCGTTCCAGCTGATATTGGAAATACATGAACAGTTACCATCATAACCACCTCATGTAGTGGCTACCACTGCGAAGGTCCGTGTTCCATTCCCGGTTCTGACAAGAAATTAAATTCTGGTCAGACTTCTGGAAGGGGGTTCACTCACCATAGTGTGGCGAAACTGAAAAGAGGTGTTGTTGATTCATTTGAGAGGCTTGGATATCATGGTCATTTAAATCAGTGTACTTGGCTGCGTGTTTGTGTGTGTAGATTTTGTCCAATACCCTGTTTTAGTTGTGGTGTCTGCAGAAGTCTAGTGTATGTATTTGTAATTCAGGTGAGGATTGGGAAGTAAGGAAGTGGCCGTGGCCTTAATTAAAAACCAACCGAGCATTTGCCTTGAATGGAAGGGGGAAACCGCGGGGAAAGACTTCCAGGATGAGTCTGTCTGTCTGTCCTTCTGTCTGTCTGGCTGGCTGGCTGTGTGTGTGTCCCCCCCCCCCCTATCAACTCCTAAACGGCTGCAGCAATCGAAACAAAATTTGGTAGGAGTAAAGATCAATACCTGTATATCTCACGGCCATATTTGAAAATTATGTCAGTGCTACCAACTGCTGAAAAATCGCAATTGAAATTTGAGCTCCATGTTGGATATCTTGGAAGGTATGAATGGGAGCTATTTCAAAATTGGCACACGTATAGATAATAATACTGCAGATTAATTCCCAGGAGGCAATACATGGCAGTGTTGCCAAAATGATTATAAGCCTGCTGATAGGTCCAAATTTTAAATGCATATAACTTCTACAATATCAATTGGATTTCAACCAAATTTCGTATGTGCTATGTGTACATAAACAGATATGACTGAGCGTATTCTTAAGAGCCACCAGGGCTGCCAACTGTTAATTAATGCTCTCAATTATTTTTATCCAAATACCCATATATCAGAAAGTATGCAAGCCGACAGCTTTAAACTGTGCACACGTATAGTACCTGGCATTCTAGATTAATTTGGAGTAACTAATATACGTCAGTGCTGCCAACTTTATTCTAAGCCTGCTGATAGATCCAATTTTAAAATGCATGTAACTTCTATACTAACTAATGGATTTCATTGAAAATTGGCACAACAATAGATCATATTATTTCATATTATTTCTGACCAATACATGTATGTCATTGTTGCCAACATGATTTTACGCGCGCTGTTAGATCCAATGTTTAACTGCATGTAACGTCCATGCTATCCATTGGACTTCAACCAAATTTTGTATTCTGTACCTTAAGATATGGAACTAAGAATATATTCAGTCACCAGGGCTGCCAACAGTAGTTCTCTATTAGGCTATATTATGCCAGGTATACAGTATTTCGAACTAATTAGAAATTTCGATATTTAAATTTTAAGAAAAGTAGGCTCTTTAGTTCGTCACGGAACGTCTTGTTAACATTTTATTGTATTATGGGGACGGTAACCTTCTTGTCATTTGGGATCCATGTTTAGCCTACTTTTCACATTTTGCAAAAATGAGGAAAAAGTAGACTTATGAGATCGGGCAAATGTGTGTGTGTCTGTCTGTCTGTCTATCTGTCCTTCTGTCTGTCTGTCTGTATGTCTGTCTGGCTGGCTGGCTGGCTGGCTGTGTGTTTGTCCCCCCACCCTATCAACTCCTAAATGGCTGCAGCAATCGAAACAAAATTTGGTGGGAGTAAAGACCTATACCTGAATATCTCACGACCATATTTGAAAATGATGTCAGTGCTACCAACTGCTAAAACATCGCAATTGAAATTTGAGCTCCATGTTGGATATCATGGAAGGTATGAATGGGAGCTATTTCAAAATTGGCACACGTATAGATAATAATATTGCAGTTTAATTTCCAGGAGGCCATACATGGCAGTGTTGCCAACTTGATTATAAGCCTGCTGATATGTCCAATTTTAAAAGCATATAACTTCTACACTATCAATTGGATTTCAGTCAAATTTCGTATGTGCTATGTGTACATAAACAGTTATGACTGAGCGTATTCTTAAGAGCCTCCAGGGCTGCCAACTGTCAATAAATGCTCTCATTTTTTAAATCCAAATACCCATATATCTGAAAGTATGCTAGCTGACAGCTTTAAAATATGCACACGTATAGTACCTGACATTCTATATTAATATGGAGTAACTTATATATGTCAGTGCTACCAACATGATTCTAAGCTTGCTGAGAGGTCCAACTTTAAATACATGTAACTTCTATACTATCATTTGGATTTCAACCAAATTTCGCGTGTGCAATGTGTGCCATAACAGATATGACTATGCCGATTCTTAGGAGTAACCAGGGCTGCCATCTGTTAATAAATACTGTCTCTATTTTCGTTAACCTAATATCAATATATCAGAAAGTATGCAAGCCAATAGCTCTAAACTTTGCACACGTATAGTACCTGTCATTCTAGATTAATTTGGAGTAACTAATATACGTCAGAGCTGCCAACATGATTCTAAGCCTGTTGATAGGTCCAATTTTAAAATGGACCAAACGAAACAATCCCAACAATCTAAATGAACACACGTTCATGGAGAGCTCACCCCTCTTCACGCTACTAAAAAACACACCCTGTCGGAAACAAAACACAATTTAGCGACACAGCCAAGCTAGATAAAAAAAAGGGGGGAAATTAGGGGGTTTTTAATAGGTAAATGTTATCTGGATCAGGTGTACGATGTACCTTTCTTCTGCAATAAACCAAGGCCCATATTAGAGGCAGTATTAAAGGTGCCGGGACGTCCTCATAAGACCGTCAACCAGGGACCCGGAACAGAACTGAAATGTGTTACGTAACGCTGTGTTCCACGTTACGTTACGTATGCCATACCGCGGCCCCGAGCTGGCTTGCGGTATCGTTCCGGAACTGTAACTTGGAACTCAGTACGAGCATGTGGAACGTTACAGCGCTGGAACGGTACAGTCGGAACTCGACTCCCAACTGTACCGAGCATCAAGGTACGTGTTAGCGGAACGTTACGTATGGAACGGTACATGACTGGAACGATTCCTCAGCGTTACCAGTTGGAAAGTTACTCTGCGTACCGTTCTTGGTTATCGAAATAGAGTAACGTTTCCACCAGTACCCGGTTACACTGTGTACCGTTCCAGGTTATACCAACCAGCCACCCGGTATCTATGCGTAACGTTCCAGGTTCTCATATTCCAACGGAAAGGGGAACGGTACAGAGCCTGTAATAGTACAGCAGCATTTCCCAAAATGTATGTAGGCCTACAGACTATGACAGGACTGTTACCGGTACTACTGTCCATTAGCTATTAAAACCATTATGGCTATTACACCGAATTTTTACGTAGACTATTACGGCTATTACACAGTCTATTTAGTTACCACGGCAATTGTAACACTGCGTTTATTACACTGTTACGCTGGTTGTTACAAACTGTCACATAATAGCCTAATTACACAACAACTACATCAATTACATACCTGTTATCTAATCTAGGGGAATTTCTTTCATGATATCGAAATACTCAATCTAGCCTAAGGATATTTTTCAGTATCTACTGTCCTACCTAGAACCCTGATGAAAAGATCCTTTTTTCTGCGTCAACAACTATCCCAGTTTGAACGATGCCATATGCAATTGCAGGCAAATTATTTATTCAAACATAGGATAATTACTTCTTGAAATAGCAATAAAAATAAAAATAAAAATACTGATTTCAGTCTGAGTGCGTGCCGCATCAGACAGGGCAAGGCACGTTGCTCGTTTCGATCGCGGTCATACTGTAGCCTACGTTAGAAATATGTTTCCTGAAAACAATACGATGGATCCCATTGATTCGAAATATTTATTGTTGCTCCATATAGAGGTTTGGAACATAGGTTATTGTTCATCGGTCCATGTAGTTGAGGTTTTTATGGAATTTGTCTGATAGGTCTAAACTTTGTTATTGTGATGTCTGTAGTAACGTGTGTATTTGTAATGATGGCATGGCTTGGGAAGGAGTAGGCCGTGGCCTTGACTTAGGAACTATCCACGCATTTTCCTGGAGTAGAAGTGGGAAACCGCGGAAAACCAATCTAAGATGGCTTAGATGGGAATCCAACTCACCTTCTCGCAGTGTTGCCATATAAGGCAGAGTGTAACCTACACAGCAAACTTTAGCTCCTTTGTGACCAATAATAGTATTTCTCTTCTAAATTAAACCTCCCGTTCTTGCTTTTCGTTTACTTGTTAGCCTATTTTCATTTAGTAGTGATAGAAGCCATTTTTCAGTGATGCTTAATTCTAATAATGAAGGCTATTCAGTCGTGTTGACCGACTGAAAAGCTTCCTTTATCTTATATATAAAAGTGAAAGTCTGTATGTATGTGGGTATGTGGGTATGTGGATATGTTCCGTATACAAATCTACACCGTTCCACCAATCTCAACCAAATTTTGCATACACATAGTTTAGGACCCAGAAGAAACCGCTGGCTACATGAATTTTCGATAGTCTTTCTCATTCTTCTGATTTCGACCCTTTTGCACTCCAGCACATGCTAATCAAATCATAAAATATACTCATGAAGGAATGGCAAGGCGGATAGTTTCCATGGCAACATAGCTCAAGTCGAGACACGGCCGACTGGATGCCATTTGCGCTCTGCACTACCGGTATAGAAAATGAGGATCTTTACTTGAAATCACGTTAGTTACTCAACTTCTCACACAGCACTGTCAACCGAGTTTAGCATAACAAAGACTTGACACTATCTTCTACTATATATTTGTCAAATACCACTCACTCACTCATTCATTCATCACGAAATCTCAGAAACCATCAAACGTATTGGAATGAAATTTGGTATGCAGCTTCCCCAAGGGCCGCAAATGCCCACTAAGAGAGGATTTTTGGATAGTCTGGTTCTAAAGGGGTGTTAAGGGGGTAGACCTGCATTTCATTGAACAGCAATATCTCCCGATTGGTTTAATTGGGGGATGTGATACTCGGCACATAAACTCATCATTAAAAATAAGAAGACACGAGTCGGAGGGTTTTCCGATGTGGTGTATATTATGAGGTGAAAGGGGTGAAAAGTGGGGATTGAAAGATTCCTAACGGAGTGTGTATCTCTTAAACGACATAGGCGAGGAGTTTGAAACTCAGCGGGAAAAAATCAGCATAAAAATAAGTAAATATTTGTTTGACCGTTTTATCATAAATCCAATTTAAGGGGCCCATGGGGAGGGGTGAAATTCTGGAGGGGGGAGGGGAGAAACAGGAAAGAAAGTGTCCTAACTGATTGACTGACTCACTCACTCATCAAACTCAGGGGGAAAAACTGCTTTAAAGTAAGTAAATAGCTGTTCGACAGTTTTTTTTTTCATAAATCAAATTTAAGGGGTTCTTGGGGAGGGGTGAAATTCTGAAAAAAGAAAATTGAAAGAAAATGTCCTGACTCACTCACTCATCATCGCCCAGCCAAAATTATTGAAGTTAGAAACATGACAGTTTGGGGATATGTTCATTGTATTTCAAAACAGTCTACTAAGGGAGGATTTTCGGATATTCAGGTTCTAAAGGGGTCTTAATGGGGTTAAACCTGCATATCATTGAATAACAATATCTCCCAATTGGTTTCATTGGGGGATGTGATACACGGCATATAAACTCATCATTAAAAAGTAAGACACATGTCTGAGGGTTTTTCGATGTGGTGTATATTATGAGGTGAAAGGGGTGAAAAGTAGGGATTGAAAGATTCCTAACGGAGCGTGTATGTCTTAAACGACATAGGCGAGGAGTTTGAAACTCCGGGGAAAAAAATCAGCATAAAAATAAGTAAATATGTGTTTGACCGTTTTTTCATAAATCCAATTTAAGAGGCCCATGGGGAGGGGTGAAATTCTGTGGGGGGGGGGACAAGAAAGAAAATGTCCTAACTGATTGACTGACTGACTCACTCATCAAACTCAGGGGGAAAAACTGCTTTAAAGTAAGTAAATAGCTGTTCTACAGTTTTTTATCAATCAAATTGAAGGGGTTCATCGGGAGGGGTGAAATTCTGAAGGGAAAAAATGAAAGAAAATGTCCTGACTCATTCACTCACTCCTCATCGCCCAGCCAAAAATATTGAAGTTGGAAACATGGCATTTTGGGGATATGTTCGTTGTATGTCAAAACCGTACACTAAGGGAGGATTTATGGATATTCAGGCTCTAAAGGGGTTTTAAGGAGGTTAAACCTGAATTTCATTGAATAACAATATCTCACGAGTGGTTTCATTTGTGGATGTGATACTCGGCATATAAACTAATCATTAAAAATAAGCAGACATAATTCTAAGGGTTTTTCGATGTGATGTATTATTATGAGGTGAAAGGGGTGAAAATTGGGGGTTGAAGGATTCCTAACGGAGCGTGTAGGCCTATCTCTTAAACGACATAGGCGAGAAATTTGAAACGCAGCGAAATAACATCAGCTAAAAAGATAAGTAAATCGGTGTTCGACCGTTTTTTCATAAATTACTTTAAGGGGCCAATGGAGTGGGGTGAAATTCTGGGGGAAAAAGGAGAGAAAGTGTCCTAACTGACTAACTCGCTCACTCACCAAACTCAGGGGAAAAAGACAGCTTTAAAAATAAGTTAATAGGTGTACAAGCGTTTTTTCATCAATCCAATTTAAGGGGCCTATGGGGAGGGGTGAAATTCTGGTAAAAATAATTGAAAGAAAATGTCCTGTCTGACTCACTCACTCATCACGCCCGGCGAAAACTATTAAAGTTGGAAAAATGAAATTTTGGGAATATGTTCGCTGTATGTCGAAAACGTCAACTAAGGAATGATTTTTGTTTATTCGGTTTTTAAAGAGATGTTAAGGGGGAAAACGTGCATTTCAATGAATAACGATATGTCATGAGTTGTTTCTTAGGGGATGTGATATTCGGTATATAAACTAATCATTAAAAATAATCAGACATATGTCTAAGGGTTTATCGATGAGGTGTATATTATGAGGTGATAGGGGTGAAAATTGGGGGTTGAGGGATTCTTGACGGAGCGTGTATCTCTTAAAGGACATAGGCGAGAAGTTTGAAATTCGGCGGAAAAAGAACAGCTTAAAATACAAGTAAATAGGTGTTCGACTGTTTTTTTCATAAATCCAATTTAAGGGGCCCTTGGAGAGAGGTGAAATTCTGGGGGAAAAATAACAGGAAAGAAAGTGTCCTAACTGATTGACTCACTTACTCACTCATCAAACTCAGGGGGAAAACAGCTTTAAATAAGTAAATAGGTGTTCGACCGTTTGTTTCATAAATCCAATTTAAGGGGTTCATGGGGAGGGGTGAAATTATCAAAAATAAATGAAATAAAATGTCCTGACTGACTCACTCACTCATCATAGCCCAGCCAAAATTATTAAAGTTAGAAACATGAAATTTTGGGGATATGTTCGTTGTATGTCGAAAACGTCCACTAAGGAAAGAGTTTTGAATATTCAGGTTCTAAATAGGTGTTAAGGGGGGTAAACGTGCATTTCATTGAAAAACAATATCTTACGAGTGGTTTCATTTGGGGATGTGATACTTGGCATATATACTAATCATTAAAAATAAGCTGACACATGTCTAATGGTTTTTCGATGTAGTGTATATTATGAGGTGAAAGGGATGAAA